>JAZKJV010007531.1:0-237962 GCA_037367405.1 Ottelia alismoides | reverse complement strand
TTAAATAATCTCCCTACAGTATTAGAGTGAAATAAATAAAAAATTTAAATTATTAATTAGTTTAAAAGTATAAAAAATATATAGAAAGTTACCGTTGGATTTGGTGCGCCTTTCATGCCTTCTCTAATCCAATTTCATGCACATACTAGTGCCTCAACTGTTTTTGGAGATAAGGAGCTTCTATATGGGTCGAGAACACGACCTCCGACACTGAATGCAGACTCAGAAGATACAATTGTTGTGGAATGCTTAAAATATCTCGAGCTAGCTTTGATAAGAAATGATACTTGATGGAGTTCAACCCCCACCACTCCAAGCATCAAACTCCTGCTCCCGGACATCATTTTCACCCACATAAAAACCTTCTAAGTATATAGCAAGATCCGATTTCAAAGGTTGTTTTGCATCATTTCTGACAAAGCATATCAAACATTTCCCGTCCTTTGAAACATGGCTTCTTAAAAAAATCATTGGATTTTGCGGTAGAGCACACAAATCTTGGTTGGATTGTTTCACATAATATTGATAAAATTTCATGAAGCGCTTCTTTAACCATTTGCAAATTATAATCAACCTCATGCTCCGGATACAATAAAGGAAATGTGAATTCAACAAATCTTCGTGGATCTAAGATTGTGGCTATTGCCAACAACAAATTGCAATAACCCCAATACTTGCTCATTTTTTTCCCACATTGCAGATGCCATATCTTTCATGAAAGTATCTTCCGATTGAAGTTGAGAATGCAATAAACATTTCATTCTACAACATTTCAGGAAATAATAAGTTAGCAGATGGGTATGTTGTTCCCGAAAAAATTGTAGTGACATCATTAAACACCTCCAAGAACTTGCATATTTTTTTCAACCTTGATCCATTCAGAAGAAGTTGGAAGCCACTTGTAATCAGCATCTCGAAGAGCATATTGGCTAAATGCCAACTTAAAGGTCAATGCATGGTCCAACATAAAATATGTGGAATTCCATTTCGTTGGACAATCAACGCAAACCCTTACTTATAGGAATATCAAGTTGTCTTGCAATCTCTCCAAATTTAAACAAGCGAGAAGTGATTTCTTCAAATATTTAACACTTTCTCTGATAGAGATAATCGTATTTTCGATATGCTTAAGACCATCTTGTACCATAAAATTTAATATGTGTGCGGTGCATCTGACATGGAAGATCTTTCCCTTCAAATGTAACTTATTCCGTGACTCAAAATTGGCCTTTAAAAAACAGCCACAATGGTACTGTTGGATGCATATCCAAAGTGATTGTCTGGATTTTTATCTTGAATTCCCCACTCTTGGATGCATCTAGCAATTGTATCACCAATCACAAACACCTATATGAGGTGGTTCTAAATCACAGAAGCTAATAATACACCTCCGCAATTTCCACTTAGGATCAATGAAGTAAGAGTCAAACACATATAACCAATCGTTTGATTGGATGTCCAACAATCAGATGTAAGTGAAATGCGATCCACAACCTTGAAAACTTGTCTTTAATTTTTCTTTCTCGGAATCATACACCTTGAGGCATTCATTTTTTATCGTGTTCCTAGACATCTTCTCATATATGGGATTCAATATTTTTGCAAACACATTAAATCCAGGATGCCCAACCATTTTAAATGGGTACTCATGCGTGAGTATCATTCTTGCAAGTGCATCTCTCACCTTCTTTGGATCATATGGTGTCGCCACAGAAAAATCCAAATATTTCACCCTTCTCCTCAGTTGATGAATTAAAACAAAGAGTGGATTGCTTGATTTTCTTATCACATCTTTTATAATATGGGCACGCATTTCCAAATGCCTCTTCATGTGACTAGTCGTCCCACTTTTAGGTTAGACAAAACCTGTCCACAACATTAACGTTTGATTTTAATCGTTATTTGTTTCTCTTTACTTTCTTTGTCGTTATTCTTATTAGATTTGACAGAAATATTTTAAAAAAAAGGGACCACACAAAGGATGTTTTTCTTCTCGCTCTTTTTCCAGTTTCTTCTACAATTTCTTCGGTTTCACTTACTTCCATCGCACCATCTCTTACTTCAACGATTTCATTGTTATTATGACCATCATCTATTCTCATTCCTCTCTAATACTATTCGCTCAATGGACTGGTTGGGAGGGTGGTGTAGAAGCCATTCCTAAATAATATTAGATAATACAAATAATATATTATTATAGTGTTAAAATATTAAATCACAAATGATAGTGCCCCCCTTTAAGACAGTAAATCAAAGACAGTGCTCTCCTTAGGATAGTAAAATGATTGGGATTAGCGAATTCAGAATTAAGTATTCACAAGTGAAATAAACAAGCATGTAGGAGCACAGTTCCATCTTGATGCAACGATCAATCTATGAACCAAACTATGTACCAAACAAGCATGAAGCATATAAGAGCAACAAGCCAAAAAATAAAAAAAAACATAAAAACATATTAGCAGAAAACTATGTACCAAGCAGAAAAAATCAGTTCTATGTAAAAGAAATATCATATAAAGATCAGTTCCTGAATGGCCTGATACAGGAAAAAAAGGCAGCAGAACTCCAAGAAAATCATATGCAAGACAAGGTAGACATACTTGTTTGAGGAAGAGAGGTGAGTCCCCCTTAATATGGAGGATGCATGATGCGTTGTTGTTGCTATGGAGGAGGGGGTCGGTCGTTCACCACCACCGTCGTTGATGTGTCAGCCGGCCGTCTGATGCTGCTATGGAGAGAGGGGAGGTTGGTTGGTTCACGGCCGCTATTGTGGGAGGGGGAGAGGCGTGCAGGTTGGCCTCCCTGCTACAGAGGAGATGAGGTCGGTTGCCGTACGCCGCCGTGATGGAGGGGGAAGGAGATGGAGAGTGGGTGAGGTCCGTGAGGGTGAGGAAACAAGAGAGGGGAGGAGGGCGGCAATGTTTGTCTCATGGTATGGGTAATGAGTGGAGATTAGGGTTTCACATGTTTTTGGAATTGGGAAAATTTCATATTCTATCCCGTTCTATCCATAAATTTGAAAAAAAATTAAATAACCCCTTGATTTTTGAAGAATCAAACATAAGATATGATATAAATACCGTGGGAATTGTTCCTTTGGTATAAGCTCCAAATTCTTAGATAATATTATATATATGTATATATATATATATCAAACTTTTAACAGAACGAACATGAGCGAACCTATGATTTTAAGGTTCGGTTCGTTTATTTAATACAACCAAAACATGTGTTCAGGTTCGGTTCGTTTAATTTAGAACCGAATCAGAATCGAACTTTTAGCGAGCCGAATCTGAGCGAACATCGAGCTTGAGAATTTTTTGACAGCCCTACTAACCCAGTATATGGAGTTGTTTCTCTACTCCTCAACCACTACAAATTATCTCGAGGAGAACTTGCAGAAGTTCATCAAGGGAGATGCACGCTGAGGTCCAGTACATGTTGTTTCATGTGGACCTCTCCTCCATCAAGGAGGTTAAAGTGAATGGGACGAAGTGGGTATATATACAAAGCCGATTGCAAAGAGGCTTGGCAAAATTACCACCTCTACAAACTTACCAAGTAGCATGCCTAGACTTTACTCAATTCCATAGAGAGTGTTGCCTCCACTCGACCACAATGGTACACTTGCTAGTGAGTTCACTCCATCTCCTACCTTGGGAGATGCCTTGGCCGGTTGTGGTTCAGTTTATTCTCCTCCCCTGACACATCCATAGAGCCGTAGACCAGGGGCGGTAATGTTGTCTCTGGTGAGACCCTTCCCTAATAGAGTAGTAGAGTTTGTTACTGTTGCAGATAGGGGCCATTTGAAGACCAAATGCCTTTGCGTGATAGTGGTTCAGGTACGCAGATGCAACAATAAAGTGGGAGACTAACATGATCTTCTAGGCAGTTAACAAGATCGATATTTCATCGTCAAGACAGTGACTTTCAATGAGCACCAAAACAAGCGTTCAGTGTCACCAGAGCACACCATCACCACACGGTCAGCTGAATGAAGTGATGCAAGAGCATGCCCATGATTTTGGATCAGTCGTCGGAGGTATGATTTCAGTTAAGTCCTAGGGGTGCACACGGATCGGATAAAATTTGCAATCCGATTCAATCGATGTTATTGGATTAGATTGGTTTGTTTTTATCATCCTAATGGATCGGATTGCATTTTCTTCAAATCCGTTAAGTATGGATTGAATCGGATCATTGTCGAAATCTGATCTGATCCAATCCTTTAACATATACATGCATACGAAGATACATACATAGATACATAAATGCACGCATGCGTACATATATACAATATCTATTTGCATACATTCTAACCTTTTCCGTAAGGATAAAATTATTACTATTCATTTTTTCCATATCAATCTTGGATAAAGTCCCCTTGTTTACCACTTCTTCTCTCTTGAAAGCCAACAACTAAATCCTAAAAAATAAAATGTGATTATAATTTGTAAATTTGTGTCCCCTCACGGTTTCCCCTCATTATTATTTCACTCAAGACCGCTAATGTTCCCCCCAGTTACCTCTCCGTCTCAATCAATTTATTCGTGTCCCCCTGCACAATATTGCCCCCTCCAACACTACGCCACCAGGCCAACCATCCTCTCCACAATACCCCTATTTATAAATCTATGATTTATCATCATCATTATTATCTTACCCCTCTTGCTTGAACAAATCATTAAGGTTCATTACCAATTAACTAACATTAACATTTAACATTATGTATATAATTTAACCCTAATTATTATTCATAAATAAACCTAGTACCGGTCTTTATTTGATGTGTTCTATTAATATTAAAAATCCTCTAAAGACTAGTTTAATATTGTACATATTTTTGTTGACATTATTTATAGATAAAAATACAAAAGAACAATAAAAAGAATTAAAATAAGTATTATATTAACAAAAAATTCTTGCAAAATCATTTTTTATATATATTATATATTTTTCTTTTGAAGTTCTATAAGAAAGCACTAGATCTTGGAAAGATCTAAAACTTTCATGTTGAACACTCTTTGATTTGACACAGGGACATATTTTATTTTTATTTTTATTTATTGTATTCATTCTTTTTCTTTCCGTTGAGCCATGTGGCTCTCTCTGGAGATGCCATGTGACACGTCCCATTATTGTCACGTGCATTCATAATCCATCGCCATATCTGTCTAGAGACTCCATCTCAGTCGCACTCGCCCGCTCCTTTCCCAGCCATATGATGAAATTATCAGATATCATCGAAACACTTCACCCTCGTCGCTCACTAAATCGTCGGATCCCCACATCCGATGGTCCTCTTTCATCAACCTCTCACCCCAACTCAAATGTCCAACCACTGGTCTTCTCCATTTTCCCTAGTTTACCTCATGCTCCTCTTTAACAACAGACACCCCCACGTCAAATACCTAACTACCCTCGTCCATGACATAACCCTAATCCCCATTTTCATCCAACCTTCAGTCGAAGAGGAATGGTTGAACTGCGATGAAAACAACATGGAAACTACACATTCAGTCAAAGAGGAGTGGTTGAACTCCGATGAAAATAACATGGAAACCCCACCTCCTTCTTCAAATGCTCCACTTCCGGCAGATTTTGACCCTTTCCACCATTCCATAGCAAACTCTCCTAACCTTTGCTCCCATTGAGTGTCAAAGATAGATGATGCTCGAGTGTGACGAAGAAGAGCAACATCCGAGCGTAATCTTTTGTTTCTCAACCAAGTTACATCCCAATTGAGTGGATGTTCGAGCACAACCTTTGCCGAGGTCTTGTGCGACGATTATTACCTCTAAGCTCCACTCCCAAGAGCTTGATTCAACCATTGTAGTTCATATTTATCTATAGGTAAATTTCCTCTAGGTTTTCTTGTGATTCTCGTATTTTACCTACATCACACACACACACACACACCCTTCTTCACCATTTCACAGCACCTACACATTTGGTGATTATCAGTCGTCCTCGCCAACATCACCGATCTTCATTTTTGTTCTCTAAAATCCCATTCCCTTTGATCCTTCCTTCTCCTCGCAAAGGATAAGGACCTACTTTAGGGCACCACTCACATCAACTCCGCAACCCACCATTTTGCCTCCTTTCACTCGTAGATAACCTATGTTGCTTCATGTATTTGAGCGAAAATTTCATGTTCCCCAATAACTCTTGTTTGGTTGGAATTTGGAGTCCCTTCCGATCTCTATTTTAAACTCCAACGAAGCTTCATCGGACATGTCCTAAAGGCATCAATCATGTGTTTTCTGCTCACCAACATCCTCTTTGATTAGTGACTAAAGTGCGTGGACCTTCACACACAATTGAGGACTACGGAGGAGCCTACTAACCCACGTCAGAGCTCTGCTGCTCCACCACCTTGTGCGGAGAAGGAAGATGGAGGTGGCCCTCAGTTTTCACCGGATAAGATCATTATGATCTTATCCTCCTACAGCTGAGATCCAAATTTGTGCCACCTCTTCCAGACCATATTGTTTTTGGTTTTACAAGATTCACCCAAAGCCCTAGATCATACCAATCATGTCCCCTAGGCCTAATCCACCACACGGTCATGATCACATGAGTTGGTTTTTTCATCGTATGGGAAACGAAATACGGTGAAATACATCTCAGTCCTATGTATGCGATATGCGTGCCTCCTAAAGAATGTCAAAGATAAGCCCAAGCACCTTAGTTCATTTAGATTTCAGCCCCTCATGGGGCTTTTTGCGCATATTTCCCTAGCATTCAGTCATGTTTCATATTTTTTGTCATGGTTTTGTTAAGTTTTCTAATAATTATGTCTCCGATTTAGTTCTTTAATGCCTCGAGCATCTTTTGTCCAAATTAGATGAAATTAGTCTTGTTTTAGAGGTCTTTCCAATCTCTTTAATGTTATAAACTAAATCTTTGATATGTTCGCTTTACAATGAAATAAAAATCAGAGAAGCGTATTGGCGTAAAACCTGAAATAATTGAGCCTCAATCCACATGTTGAATTAAATTAGTTTATTACCGAGCCTTGACTTGCTTCAATTTCATATAATTCAGCTAAGAACCTTGCATGAATTATTTTGAATATTAATTTCTGATTTTCTATTATACTTTGGTGGTTAAGTGTGTTGACTTATAATTTGTCTTGATTAATTGGTGTCTTGATCAAAAGATACTAATTGGACCATGAAACTTAATTCATTGGATAGTTTGTGCATAATGAATTTTGTATTTAAATCAAGTGATCAGAACCATTAATTATGAGTGTGTCTTGTTTGCACTTTGCATTGTGTTTTGCATGTACTAGCGTTTCATTGCATGTAATCTTCATACATTAAAAATCCATAAAAAACCATGCATGCTTTTGTTGTTGAGCATCGCTTGACCTATATTACACCTTCAAATAGCTTGATTAATATCTTTAGGTCTTGATTAGATAGACTCATCAGTTGTGTTATGGAGTTTGACCCTGGACTTATCCAATAAATTTTAGTCGAGACACTCCTCGCAAAGATCTTACGCTCGATTCTGATACCTTGTTAAGCTCCATAATACAACACGACCATTTTAACCTGTCCATTTAGCAAATCAGCAGATGGTGCCATTGTCGAAGATGCAATTTGATTAGATTATTTATTTAGGTTTAAATTTTAGATTAAGTAAATTTTGGTGTATTTAAGTTCAGCTCTTTGTGTTGCATTTTTATTGTTTTAGTAAACTTTGTATTTTGTGTTATCTTTGTTATTATCATTTTGATTAGTCGATGATCTATTGAGAAATTTAATCCCATGGTGTTTGATAAGACCCATGGAGCAGATCGGATTGAAGTGATGTAGAGGCTCAAGCTGGAGCTTTAGTTGAGATGATTCAAGGAAACTACAAGAGAACGAGATTTTTAGCTAATTAGTATATTAGTTACATTTGTGTTGTTGTTATTTGTTGTAATAATTGTAGATAATTAGATTTTATAGTGGCTCTTGTTTGAGATCTCACACGTGTAAACAAGACTTGGACTTCCTTTATTGTTTTTTAATTGTGGTGTATCGAGACATGTTTCACTCTCCCCGGGAGTGGGGCTCGACTTGAATGGTGATAATTATGGGCAGACACATGAGTAGAATTAGGTTCAAATATGTATGTGCCCCCTCATAATTTAGGCCACACTCGCATCTTAAGATTCACATCATCTTAAGGTTCATTAACGAGACGCACCGTAACTACTTACAACTTAGCTCAAATTGAAATCCATTTCTCTCATGCTAATAGTATCATGTTTAGTTATGGTTTCGGACTTGCGTTCATGTAAAGTAATATTTACAAATTCAATCTTGCATCCCACATGGAGAGCGTTGGGAGGCACTATGAGTATAACATCTTCTGAGCATGCATCATTGATTTCACACTTGCATTCTGATTTCTAATTCCTCCCTTGATTGTATAACTTAAAGACAAAACAGAAATGAGACTGAATGTTAGGATGTACTTTTGTGCTCACATTAAATCAAAGCGACAACCAAAACTCTAAAATTGGGAATGAATTGAGCTAGTCGACCTCAATGAACTTGGAATAAAAATCACTCTTGTATTACGGATGCATAAAGCCCACATTGGATACGGGTACTTTTCCCCATATAGAGTGGGTGAGGACGTATTCTCTAGGATTAGAGCCGAAATCCATGGACTTGCCCCTAATTCTCCATCTTCGACACTCGTGGATTTGGGAGCTACATGGCCCCACCTTCAATCTTAGAAATACTTTTCGATTGTGTAAGCCTAGCAGCCGACAAACTAATAATCCAAAGGTCTGATTGAGCTCCATATTCCAATTTAATTAAGATATGTTTGATAATCAACTTTGATTCTTTTTCTTTTCATTCTTTTTTTTTATTTTCACTTCTCTTTCAAATAAGTGTTTGCTAAGGGACTTGCAAAGGTAAAGCATATGGGGTGATGAATTCATGATTCTCACTTTTTTTATTTTATTTTAACTCCTTTTCTTGGCAAAACATCATGTGAATCTATGTAAAAACAGTAACTTGGTATTTTGCATGGCAATGTTAATATTGTGTAATTAGCATATTTTTGGCAAAATAAAAGAATGAAAGGGGAAAAAATGATGTATTTAGAGTAAATATAGATTGATCCAAATCCCAAGAGAAGGCCAAGATGTGTGCTAATCGCAAGATAAAATAAGTAGAGAGAGAACCTTATTTGGAATTAGGTTTGAAACTCAAGGGACTTCTAAGTTCCACAATTATATGGTCAAGACTCCTTAATAAACTAGGTCAGAAAAAGTCTACATACGCAAACTCTGATGACTACGCATCTTTCCTTGTACTGTGTAAGTGATATGTAGCTCCCACCTCAGAAATGATAAAGAAACAACCTCCCTCAATGAGTTAACTTTAATTCCCTAGTCTATCAGCTCTCTCCTTGAGGAGCGGGGTATTCCATTCAAAGTTCAAGTTCAACAGCTCAAGAAGAGGAGAAATAAGATAACGGACCGTGACCAGTGTATCCAAATATCCCTGGGAGATTTACCAGTGTAGCTAAGACTCTCGCGACAAACTGCATGAGATGAGAAGGTGTGATAAATAAGCTTTGCTTTATTGACTATATACACTACGAGAGGCATTTTATTTTCAATCAGGCATGTCCCATATTTTGGAGTTTTTTGTACTTTTGAACTTTTTTTTTGATGTGCATATGTGCAACATATCTACATGGTGCAACATATCCAAAAGGAGATTTTCTTCTTGACCCACTAGACTATCCCTCTTTTGAAGCATTATCGCAACCCACAACTCCTATCTCTAGACCTCAACACCGCTAGACCAAGTTGGGTCGCATATCCCTCCCTAAAGGAAGGCAAGAGGTTTTACCTAGAAGTACTACCTTCGTATGCTACCCCAAGCCAAGGGTTTCTGCCCCCTCGGTTGAGCTACGTATAAGGTGCTGGTCCAAGTAAAGCCATTGTCTCTGAGAATTATGCATGCGTTGTTAGGTGCTCTACTTAGGCTCGTCAAGATGACATGTGAACATAGCCTAGCAAACTCAAAGAATTAAGTCACTAATGGACCTGAGAAGTCTTAACCCCAAATCCTATAAGGTTCCTCTGAAGTTAAGTGGATTAAAGTCTTAATCAAGCTCCATTTTCAATTTAATTCCAGACTAGTTTAAATGCCAACTACAATTCAAAAGAATATACAAGCAACTATGTACAAAACACTTTTTTGAAAACATTTATCAAAATATGCATTTTTTATGAAATTTTTTAATGCAAGGAGAAGTTTTGCAAAATTTTTACAAACATTAACAGATAGATTTTTTCAAACTTTATTTTTCCAAAATTTTGTACTATATACATAATTCTGATACAAAAGTATTTACAAAATCTTTGCAATCAAAAATTTTTACAAACATTTGTACAAAAATAGTTTTTAGAAAATATTTTTACAAACAAGTATGTGCAAGAAAGACTTTTTTATGTAATTTTTCTAAATTTTTGCGATTTTTAGTTCGTGGGTTTTAGCCATATTATATAATAATACACTCACACAAAGTAAGAGTTATGGATAAAGTATATATACACTATACAACACCCCCTATACTTAGCTCGAACGATGTCCTCAGAGTGATCAAAGAGCGATGAAAGGAAGACATAACTCGTGTTGAGTATTGGGAAGTGAAAAGAATGGCTATACTACAACGACGTCATAAAAGCATGTAATGAATTGAGACTGGTGATCCCGCAATACTTAGGATCAAGTAATCCTAAGTATAGAAGTATGTATACAAGGGGAAAATCGATGGTTAGGATGTACAGGGTTTACCTCCCCTATACTTGCGGTAAAATGTCCATAAGTATAGATAGCAAATAGAGGTAAAAATAATCAAATGAATATCCACTAGTCTGATACCCCCCTATGCGTAGGGCAGAGTGAACCCTAAGCTTAACAAAATCTTATTATGAAGATGGGGTACTAGACAAAACAATGTGTGATATGGACAACTGGATCTATACAGTTGCGGAAGAGGAGTGATAATCTGGCATGAGATGCAAATGGTGTGAGTCAAAGACCACAACTCGTGCAAAGTGAATAGGGGCAATGTCAACAATCAGAGGATCATTATCAAGATATGGCTTCAGACGCTGACTGTTAACCCGAAAGGTGGAATCAGATGATACCTCAGATATGTTGATGATTCTGTTGTCGTGCACCTTTGTGACCATGTATGGTTCATTCCATTTGCTCAGTAACTTTCCTGGAAATAATCTCGACCTTGCATCAAATAGCCATACTCTCCAGTTCGGCTCAAACTGTTTATGGCTGATATGAGAATCGTGCCATATCTTCACTCTCTCCTTGTCTTGTAGGCTACTCGAAAAGGTTGTGTCTCTCAACTCCTCCAGGGTTACCAACTCTGCTTTCCTCTGGTCTCTTATACTTTTGGGATCCAATAATAACTCAGTGACTGCCAATAGTGACTTGTGCTTGATCTCCACAGATAAATGACATTGCTTGCCATAAACGAGATGAAAGGGATACGTACCCAATGGGGTCTTGAAGGAGGTCCGATAAGCCCATAAGCCCGAGTCTAAAAGCTATGACCAATTCTTTCGGTCTGGACGGATGACCTTCAGCAATATAATCTTGATCTCCCTGTTCGATACTTCAGCAAGTCCATTGGTCTGAGGGTGATATGGAGTGGCAACATGATGGTCTATGCCGAACTCGTTAGCAAGGACCCTTACCTTGCCATTGATAAAATGAGCCCCCCCATCTGATATCAACACTTTAGGTACCTCGAACCGTCAAATGATAGTTTTCCTCAAGAATCTGCAAACGGTCTTAGAATCTACGGTTCGGGCGGGGATGGCTTTAACCCAACGACTCACATAATCAACAACAAGAAAAATGTATTCGAATCTTCGACTCTTAGGGAATGGACCCATGAAATCGATACCCCACACATCAAAAAATTCACAGAAGTGAATGGGATGCATCAACATCATATCATGTTATCCACAAGTACCCATCCTCTAACAGCCAGTACCCCTCTTCACAAATTCATCAGAATCCTTGAAGAGGGTAGGCCACCACACGACTCCCAGAATGATGTCTTCCTGCCTCAAGATTGTGGAAGAATGTGAGGGCGCTGTGGTGCTCCTCTTGAGGAATACACTGACGCTGGACATTATATCCCTCCTTCATGATAAAGGATGAGATCCTCCCAATGGTACGACTTGGCCTTCACAAGGAAAGTCTCAAGTCGCTGTCTAGACCAACCTTGTGGAACTTTCTTAGTGATAAGATAGTTCACAATGTCAGCATACCATGGAAGCGAGGCGATATCAAGGATCGCCTCGTCTGAGAAGGTCTCTGCAATATGTGCAATCTGATCTGAATCCTCCAGGTTCTATAATCGGAAGAGGTGTCCCGCCACCACATTCTTGACTCTAGACTTATCCATAATCTCAATATCAAACTCATGGAGTAGAAGGAACCATTTGGTCAGTCTGGCATTAGCATCCTTCTTCACCGTGAGGTATAAGATGGCGATGTGATCTGTAAACATAGTCACTTTAAATCCGAGACTATACGATCTGAACTTATCCAAAGCAAAGTCTACGACTAGAAACTCTTTCTCTATAAAAGTATAATTCCACTGAGTTGCATCCAAAGTCCATCTAGTGTAGTATACGGCATACAATAATCCATCCCTGCTCTGTCCTAGCACAACCCCTATGGTAAAATCAGAAGCATCTGTCATGATCTCGAATGGAAGAGACCAATCGAGTGGCTGAAGGGCAGTAGCTTCGATAACTAATCCCTTGAGAGTCTCAAATGGTGTTATACGCTTATCATCTACAATGAACTCGGTGTCTTTCATCAGCAGATAAGTAAGCAATTGGGTAATACAACTGAAATATTGAATGAATCGTCGGTAGAAACCGACATGCCCCAAAAAATACCGCAACTATTGCAAATTAGATGGTGGATTAAGTTTCTTGATGGTATCCACCTTAATTGGATCAACCTCAGTGCCCATGTTGGAGATGATATGGCCAATCACCGTCCCCTGAGTCACCATGAAGTGGCTCTTCTCCCAAGATAATATAAGATGGACCTCAATACAACATTGAAGTATACGACCTAGGCAGTCAAGACAAGCATCGAACCCGTCGCCATAGACTGAGAAATCATCCATGAAGATCTCTAAGCAATTACCCACCATGTCCGAGAAGATAGAGAACATACACCTTTGGAATGTAGTCGGGGCATTACAGAAATCAAAGGGCATCCGTCTAAAAGCATACGTCCCAAATGGATAGGTGAATGTTGTTTTCTCATGGCCTTCAGACGCTATGGACACCTGGTTGTATCAGGAGTACCTGTCAAGGAAACAATAATGACACTTCCCAGTTAGCCTCTCAATAATCTGATTAATAAATGGTAGTGGGAAATGATCCTTCTTGGTGGCATGATTCAATCGTCTATAGTCCACACAAAACCTCCAAGAAGTGGGTACTCGGGTAGCTATCTCCTCTCCAGACTCACTCACAATTGTAATGATACCCGGCTTCTTGGGTACCACATGTAATGGAATAACCCACTTGGAGTTAGAGATGTGCAAATAAAATCGGTGCTCCACCATTTTGATATCTACTTCATGACCACATCTCGAAGATTCATATTCAACTGCCTCTGGAACTCACATGAGGGCTTGGCATCATATTCAAGATAAATATGGTGGGAGCATAGGTCCGGACTTATTCCCTAGAGATCAGCTACGCTCCATCCAATCGCTTTGCGATTTCTTTCAAGGACCTCCAACAAACAGACTCTTGCTCTCCAGTCGATCCCGCTAAGATAATGTCTGGGTACATCTCTGACTCACCCGCAAGGAATCTGTATTTCATCGACTGTGGCAAGATCTTTAGTTCTGGACAACTGGGTGCTGGAAAATCTAGCTTCTGAAATGTTTGCGTAAAGGTTGTCATATCTACATGGGAGAATACTCGCCGCATCTGTGTATAAGACAAAGGTGAACCTGCTAATGTGTCTATCACGTGAACTGGCTCGCTCTTTGCCCTAGCTATCTGCTCTAAAGAAACCAGACATGGCAAATAATCATCAAAGTCATCTCAATTAATGCCTAATCCCAAGGGATTTGAATCACAAGAACATGAAATATACTCTGCTTCGCTATCATAACCATGATCATCAGTTTGAATGTATCCGGTGCCAAGAGTGTGCTCTTCCATCTCTCATTGGCTGAAATCTATAAATCTGCAGTGTATGAATGTCCAACAAGAGCTCATGATACGGGATCGGACCAAACTACTTCATCGTCAGTAATCACAAAGTCACACTCCTGGTGGTCGTCTTTCTCTGAATTACTCGTCTACTCAGAGCAAATTGAATTTCTCGCTCTGGTCTCCTCCATCGTCTTTATTTGTACACTTTCACCCTCGATGCAAAAGTATACCCTCCCGCTATCATGATCGTATAATGAACTCAGTATCCTTACAAAGAAGCTCGGTGAGAGGTCATGCAAGCTAGCTTAAGTCCTTGATGAATCGACGATAAAAGCCGACATGCCCTAAGAACAAGTGGTTTGAGTTTAGCAATCACATCTACATTTGTCATGTCGACCCCCATGCCACGCTTGGAGACGACATGGACCATCACAAGTCCATTCGCGACCATGAAGTGTCTCTTATCTCAAGATAGAATAAGCTTAACTTTGCAGCACTTCTGTAGTACTATGTCTGGGTGCACGAGACATAAATCAAAACTATCGCTTTAGATGGAGAAATCATCCATAAGGACTTCGAGAAAACTTCCAACCATGTCGGCAATAGATGGTAAACATGCATCTTTTGAAAGTATATGGGATGTTATTGAGGCCTAAGGGCATTCTTCGAAATGCATAGGTATCGAACGGATAGGTGAACGTTTTCTTCTCTTGGTCTTAAGGGGCGATTGCCACTTGATTGTTCCTTGAGTACCCATCTAAGAAGCATAAATATTCTTTCCCTGTAAGTCGCTCAAGAACTTGATTAGTGATCGACAAAGGGGAATGGTCCTTTTTTGTTGCTGAATTCAGATGGTGGTAGTCAACATACACCTACCAAGATGTCAGTACTTGGGTCAAGATCTCGTCTCCTTAGTCATTCTTCACTACAATGAGCCCTGATTTCTTGTGAACTACATGCATGGGACTCACACATTTGGAATCAAAGATGTGATAAATGAAGCTTGACTCACTTCACTTAGTGATTTCCTTCATTACTACATCCTACAGGTTCAGATTCAGTCTTCTTTAAAATTCTCATGATGACTTGAAATCATCTTTATGATATACATGGTGTGAAAACAAGACCATATTTATCCCATGGAGATCGAGTACTTTCCAATAAAGTGCCTTGCAATTCTTTTATAGAACCTCAAGAAGTCAATATTCTTGATATGAGGCCAGTCTGCTGCTGATGATGACCGGATACATGTGTTTTTCACCCGCAATGAATGCATACTTCATACCTACTGGGAGCGATTTCAGTTTTGGTAATTGATAAGCTTGATCCATGGTCACTTCAAAAATAGTCCTGGTAGATGGCTAATCTGTTATATTTAATGAGGTACTGCTGACCTCTATCGTTACTGGCTCTGAAATAAATGTGCTTATGCAATGAATTCTTCATGTTTAGTTTGGCACGAACATGATGACCATATACTTGAATTTTGACGCTCGGTCTAGAAGGAAGCATGGAATGGTTGTGCTTATCAGGTCCTCCCATGAAGAGAGGATTTACGGTGTAAATATGTCATTCAGAGAAAATGGTGTATCTTTAATATCCACAAGATCACAGTCTTCGACTGATCCTGCTCTCCTTGTATCAGATGTGGCTTTCGGCTCGCTACCCATATCCATGGTGACCTTATCAGTGTTGGAGCGGAAAGTGATCTTCCCAGACTTGTAGTCAACAATCACCTTGATTGTGTAAAGGAATGATCATCCAAGAATAATAGGGATCTAGAGTAACGGTGCAGGAGAGTCCATATCAAGGACGACAAAATCCTCCGGAAATCGCATAACATGCATGGTTACGATAAAGTACTCTAATAGACCTTTGCACTGCTTAATAGAATGATCTGTAACTCGTAGGATCATTCTTGTAGATTTCAGTGGTCCAATCCCAAATTACTGTTGTAGTTAGGAGGGCATTATGTTTATTGAAGACCCTTTATTAAGGAGAGTGCGCTAAAAAACTTGGTCAAAAATCCGGCATCTGATGTTGGATTCTCCCTTGTTTTTCTTTTTCTGCAGGAGGTCACTAATTGCATTTACGATGGACATGGTTAGGATGTGCTTCTCTCCTCTACTGCGTATGTTCTCGCTACTCTAATGCTCTGAGGAACATGATTATTTCAATCCTTTCTTCGTAGCTGCCATGTATACCATGAATTTTACGAATGGAATTTTAAAACAAGTTTTTCAATGATTTCAACCATGGGTCAGATAATACTTTTTAAGTTTATATTTTTTTATTCTTCACTGCTTCAGGAAATTGAATATTCACATAAGAAATTTCAGAGTTCTTAACTACATCACTTTGTACATATGGTTGGCCAAAAGGTAGGTTGCCATGCAAAATAAACAAAAATATATCTGCACGAGATCGGGCTCCGACGGACTGGGCTGGAAGTGCGGCTGGTGACAGCTCCTCCTAGGCTTGTCCTTTTGGGCTTCGGCTCTTCTTTTATTTTTGAAAATGTCTGTTTTGTTTTTTTTTTGAATTTTCTCTTGATGATGGTGGTGGTGGTTGGTTGGTACTGGTGATGGTGCTATTCCTCCACCATCTTTTTCCTCACCGACTCTGTTGTTGGGCCGATTGATGTTAAAGACGACTCTCTAGAAGAAGCTCTATTTTTCTCGTTAGCGGTGGTTGATGGATGCTATACTCTACCACTCTTGAGAGTCACAACAATAAACAACATATAATCTGAAATAGCTGACTCGGTTGATAAATGGAGACATCACAAACTACATGATCTTTATGCTTGAAATTATTGGGATTCACCTCAACCTACGCTGGAATTGGAGTTTTGGTGGAAGTGAGTTCGTTGAGCTTCTAGGAAATCTTTGCGAGGCCTTTGAGAGTTGGTCCAAGCAGTCGAGTGTTGGGTTCACAGGAGCATCCTTAGATGATTCAGCCTATTGACCACACTAGGAATGGTGCTGTGAAGGTTGTTGATGGGAATACCGAGAATTGTGGTGAGGAGGAGGGAGTTGTTGCTGATGAAATTGTGGAGGAAGATACTAGTTTTGTGAAGCAACCACATAATTGTGGTAGAGCTGGAATTGACGGTACACATGCTACTAATACTGGCGATTTTGCCTCCAATTGTTCTGATATGGTGGAGGCTTGTTCTGCAGAGTTGGTGTGATCCCTAGACAAACCTCCCACTGGAGGGTTGGTGATATGACAAAAGGGCGGATGATTGGTCATGTTGTTGTCTGCCTGGTCGTTATTCCATATGTTGTTCACCTCTTGTATATTATGGGGTGGTGGTGGGAAAACAGCCTACAAATGATGGAGTCTAGCCCTCTGGATGGTACATGATAATCTGTTGAGATGACGATGGTGGTGATTGGTCATGTCCAACAATAGTATAATTCAAGAGGAATGTGGATCTCAATGCAAGGTCTTGGAGGGCATGCGATGCCCAAAAAGTCGGATCTGACAATCACTGTGTCGGTATCTATCGCAATACTCAGACCCCAAACCACTCAAAAAATTGACAATCAACACACAATAATGACAAATCAATGAAATTGTGTCGGGTGAAATTTATTACACCCCCAAAATAAACATTTATAGTCGAGCAAGTGTAGGGTTTAAACCACTAAGAGCAAATGCGTGGATACACACATAATTATTGTCTATAAAAAATAAACAACAAGTATTTTGGATATTTTCTGCTTTTTATTTTTTTGTGGGTTTTTAATTATTCTTAATTTTTATGGATTTTAAATTTTATATTTATCAAGTTTTTAATTTTATAATTCTTATTTTATTTGTATAATTTTCTCATTTTTAGTTTTTTAATAAGTAATAAGTATGTGTATATATATTAATATTTATAATATGAATAATATATGAGATATAAATAGAAAATAAATATAGAAAATCACGAAAATACAATTAAGTACAATATTTCTTATTTTTAAGAGACTTTAAATATAATTATAGTATTTATAATAATATTGAGTATTTGTACTAATAAGTATATATAGTATAAATAGTATATATACACTTTTATTTTTATAAACATACTATAAATACTAAAAAATATAAAAAAAAGTTTTGTCTTTTTATAATTTTCTATATTTTGTGATTTTTTAATATTTTTTGATAATTAATAAATATGTCAAATTGTTTCGAGATTTAAAAATAGAAAATAAGTCCAACAATACTCGAAAATATTTTTATATATACTATATAATATAAATAAAAATATACATTAGAAAACTATTTCCGAGGCTTTTATATAAAATTTTTATTTCTTTCATTAGGAGGGTTTTCAATTTTAAGATTTTTTATATTTTTGAGATTTTTTATCTAAAGTAATATTATATGGTAACATATAATATATATATATATATTTTAGATTTTTAAAACTGTTTTTCTATTTTATTACTTTTATTTCTAAACATGGACTAAATAGTGCCTAATTTATTTTAAATAATTGGAAAATGCAATTAAAATGCTAATTAAAATCACAACGTGAACAAGCAACATTTGACGCATTTAGTAGATTTCCCAAAATTTTACACGGATAATAGATATTTGATAAAAAATAAAAATCACAAATTAATTTACAAGAGCTTACAAGGGAATATTTGCAATGAAAATAAAAGATAATGGTTTACTTGCAAATACCTAACATTTTTAAAATAATACGTAAATTTTTAACATTAAAAGCAAATAAATGAACCCAAAGGGGTTTAGTACAAATTGGCCAACTCGTATGGGGGACCACGAGTCTGACCTATCACAATACATGGATGTGATTTACAATAAATATAGGGCCCCAAATGCAATTCTTACATAAAATTTGCAATCTAATTGAAATTTTACAATACTATTTACTGAATACAAAGAGGCGATGTATGTGATTTAGTTACACCACTTTAGTGGCATGGATTGAAAGGTTGAGCATGCGCCATGTGGCGAGACATACGATAGAGGGGCGCTTCACTTTGGCTGGGATTCAACAGCCTGGATTAGATCTGGGTTGAAGGCTCGATCTGATGATCCTCGAGTGATTTCTAATAACTCCTCAAGAACAAAGCTCTGGGGAGCTTGTTTCTCGATTATCTCCTCCTCCAGACATCCTCCTTCGTAGTCGATGCCTTCCTCCGCTTTCGAACGGCCTTCCGCACCTACAAGGTCCTTCAAAGTTGTCTGGGGCCCATCGGAGGAGTCCTGGAATGTCGACCACATGGAGCTCCTCTCTAGACTTGCAATGTTGCCCCAGGCGTTCCTCTTGATTGCAGACCTGCACAAAAGGGTCGAGGGGATTGAGGGATACCTCCTCTTTCACATGAAGCTGGATACACAAGGGAGAAATGGGACGATGGAGGTCCGATGAAGGGCGAAGAAAGGACCTCGACTTATCAAATCCGAGCACGGTCCGAGGGGAATATGGATGGTATAGATGGACAGCGTGATGGGGATCAGAAGTGATATGTAATGGGGATCGAAAACACGGTGTTCACAGTGGATTTGGAGCCGAAGCCTAGTGCTACGACGCTTTTGATCTTTAAATTAAGCTAAACTAACTGATTAAACTTGCAACTAACACCTAAACTATGACGTAGAAATGAAAGGCATGAAGAAAACCTAAAGCTAACAACTTAGTTGGGCGTACTTGGAGCAAAAGGAAGTTCACTGGAGAAGCTCGCCGATGAACTTTGATCGCACCTCACTGCACCTTTATCCACATCGACAAGGCATAGAGCTCAGAGCTATCACCTATGAGACTCGACAGGAGGCTTCTATTGGGATTACATTTGAGTAAGGTGGATAAAAATCGTAATGGTCGTCAGGTGGGGGGGGGGTTCCATCGACTTAGTGAAGGGAAAATAAGGTGGAGAAGACGAGGAGATCAAGGATAGTGGTTGGTGGGAGCCACAGTATGGGTGAGGGTGGTGGATCACAAGGCTGCAACATGGGGTTGGTCTCGAGGAAGATGGAGGATGGAGGCGGTGTGAAAAATTGGGAGAAGAGGGGTAGATAGGGTTCTGGCATGGGAGGGGCACTGGGAAGGATAGTTGACCCGTCCAGTCAACAGTCTTGTGCTCCTAGTTGGTCCACGTGGGCCAACCATGAAAATGGAGGAAGAAAAATCCTTATTTATTGATTTAAAAATACTATGCAACTTTATCATTTGTTTGTCAAAACATAAACATATTTGTTATTTTATGAAGTATTTTTAGGGTATTTTTATTTATTATTACGAGTCAATTTATTGCATAATAATATTTACATGTATGTATCTCCATCGACTTTATTCCTGTACAATTGGTTATCCTATCTCCATCGACTTTATTTATTATTATTACGAGTCAATTTATTGCATACTAATTTTAGGGTGTTTTCTGTACAATTGGTTGTCCTATCTCCATCGACTTTATTTCTTGTCGATCAAGTCATCATGATGACTGGGTCTCGGGGTCTAGGGTCACTCGGTGTCTTTGATACTTCGTTCATTTTATTTTCTTTCCTTTATTCTTTTATTTTAGAATGAAATACATGATTTTTCTGCTGTATTTTATGTGAATTCTTGGGCACTTTTTTTTGTAAATTAGTGATATATACATGCATTTAGCTATACTTTTATGACCAAAATGAAAGAATCAAGGTGACGAAATGGAGATTCATCACCGCCAATTGTATATCTAGTTTAACAATACCATTACATCTTTTGGTATTGTAGAAAACATTATGGGATATGTGTATCTACATGAAGGTCAATTGGAACAAGTTTGTTATATAAGTCTTATATGTTGATGAGTTGGTTATGTATGATTTAGATCTGTTACGTGATACAAAGAAGTGTCTTTCCAAGACTTTGAAATGGAAAATATTAATAGGGCATCCTACCACCTATGCGACTGGAATATTTACGTGACAGATCAAAGGGACTGTTAGGACTATCTCCGAAGACATATATTGTGAAGGTCTTGGAAATATTCACGATGGACAAGTGCTTTAAAGAATTGTTCCTATCTAGAAATGGGACAGATTTCTGGTCTGATCATGTCCAAAGAATGAATTGGAACATGGCAAAATGAAGGGGATTCCATATGCATCACTGGTTGGAAGTATCATGTATGCACAGACATGTACTCGACCTGACACGAATTTTACCACTGATATGTTGGGTCGGTATCAAAGTATTCCTGGTATGTAATGCTGAAAAGCTGTAAAAAAGTTTTTTGGTATTTACAAGACACCAAAGATCATATGCTCGTGTACATGTGGGTGATAATTTTGCGGATGCGTCAACACAAGAAAGTCAACCTTTGGCTATATATATTTCTACTCACTGGTAGAGCTACATCACGGGAAAGTGAGAAGGAGCGTGTCATTGTTGCTTTCACTATGTAGGATGAATTTGTAACATGGTTTGGGGATATAGTTCAATGATTGTGGTTGCAGAATTTTGTACCATGATATGGAATTGCCAACATCATTAGCAAGCCACTGAAACCTTCTTATGTTAATGTTGTTCATGTCTTTTAAAGAATGAAAAGTACTCTAAGGTTGCAAAACACACAGTATTGAAGTATTTATCATAAAGAAGAGGTTCATAATCAAATAATATCAATAGAACACACCATTACTAATTTAATGATGATAGATTTGCTAACTTGAGGTTTTGCACCTAATATTTTTTCTATGCACGTCGTTAGATTGGGAGTTTTAAAGAAGTCATTGTCATGGGAGGTCAATTAGCACATTTTGTTTGGTGCTAATTATATTTAAAACAATCTCATTTGTTCTATATTTATGAATAATTTCTTTGTTATATTATGCATGTACGTGTGCAAAAATAGATAACATAGAAATGGAACTAAAGATAGGAGATATTTTTCTTCTAAATTACCGTTGTTAGATTTAATTTGTACACGTGGAAGGGATCATGTCAAGTTGTATGACATGTAACCACCACTATCATATTAATTTAATTCAATTAAAGTACTTGGTTCATTGACACTATAGAAATGCATGAAAAGACACACTTATATGGACCATATGAATCAAGTTAGAGAATGTTGGAATAAATTTTGTATACATGGGTCATGTAAAATATTGGTGAGATATAATATGAGTTTTACTCAGTCATTAAATAAAACAGAATCGAATTATGTTGACTCATGTTGATGGTTAGTGGGTTACCGGGAGTTGGTTACGGTAGGTTTGTTATCATAAAAAATCCTCCAACTCTAGCGCCATAAAAGAGATATCGTAGCTCATAATGCAAAACATCGAATCAAAGAGCAACCATCAAAGATCTCCACAATCTAGGAGAGTCTTTACGTTCGTGGTTAAAGGAAGGACAAAAAAGGTAGAAAGAATCACTTTTGTTTCTCCATCGTTATCATCTCTATCAAGAGATTTCTTATTTGTGATGGAATGAGGTAACTTCTGGATCGTTCCTTTTATTTATATTGATACCTTTTATGTTGTGTTTAAAGTTTCCTACACGATAGTGACATATCCGAAGTTGCGAAGTCTTGGGTGGGCTATGTATGTATGGTTGCCAGACACATATATGAGTATAGAATAACTTGTCTTTGTTTAAAGTAATTTAGTTGGACCAATTTCTTACGTACACTTGCACATGCATACGTGTGTGCCTCGTCTTGGTTGGGTGTGGGATCGGAACTAGGGGTGGGCATTACATAAGTCAACTTACATAACTCAACAAAATCATGGAAAATGTGTCAAATGAATTGAGTATGTTTGTTCTTGGGTCAGGTTTGACCTAAACCACATCTCTTCAATGGGTATTGGAATGGTTAATTAGTCCAATGTTTTCCACCAGACCCACCAAAATAACATGAGACTATTACTTTCAATGACCAAGGATACACCAAACCCAACCAATATATATTTAATATATAATGCTAATAATTCTATCCTAATATATCTCTAATTTCAACTCTCATTTTCCCATACAAAAGTTCTAAATTTGTTAACAAGCCGTGTCATTATTTCAATTGCTAGTATGTATTGCACTCACCATGCTTTTTCTCTAGCAACCTCAACATGATCACGACATACCAATCTCAATTCACTTTCGTGATCTAAACTATCCATGAAAATCACTTAGTCTTAACTCAATAAATGCATATCAACTTGAACATCCCTAACCCTTTTTGGAATCCTTAATCACACTGATGGTCCCATCACTAGCTAATAGGTTTCTCACATGGATAATTTGATTTTCATCGAATCCAATTGACTCAAACTACCCACCCAAAGATCTCAATCCAATCTAATTTGATCCGATGATGGATGAAAATTTTTTAACCCATGTCAAAATTAAACCAAACTAAATAGTCCAAACCCAACAAATCAATCCAATGCCCACCATTTTAACGAGTCAAGATTTCCTTTTTTTGATGATGTAGCGACTGAAATGGGATTTTATACCATGAACCCTAAAAACTTTCCTGCATAACAAATATAACCCTGCGGTTAATCTACTCCACTCCCATCATCGAGTTAACAACAATCTATCTATCTAAACATAATCTAACGGTCTACATGTAAAGTTTATCAGTCTAAACACAATCTAAGCACTCTACATGAAAAGTTTAAATTAATTTTATTTGGTTTTTAGTTGAGATATTTACACCCATAATCATGAGCAGTTTTGTAATTATCCCAGAAACCATCGATAATCATGAATCACCAAAAGCCTCGAATAATGCTTAACCCTGTATCAAGTTCCATCTCGATTCTTCGTTCACTTTGATGGAAAAGGTTAAATGTGGACAATTTTACCACTCGAAACATATCATATTTATAAAAATGTTGTCGTTATGCAATCAAGGAGGACTTCTCCTCCTTGGAGCTCGCCCACTGCATGAGGAAATGGAGCAGAAGCTCGCCAGATCCTCTCCATCACGCGGTGAAGCTTCGTCGATGTGATCTTCCATTCTAGTCCAGATTGTACATTCGGAACACGTCCATCAGCTACACGTTGCCTCCGTTGTCGCCATGACGCGGGAAGAAAATCACGAACTTCGCGAGGTCCACAAAGCGTCCCCATCGATGTCCATCTACGCCATCATCTTCCTGATCTCATTGGGAGATGCATCACCAGAGACGAGTGCGCGCAAGACCTTCACCGCATCATTTCTCTCCATTACCGCGACAGGTCTTGCCTCCAACGCATCAACATAGTCGTGGCCGAGTTCTCGAGGTGGGGCTGGGGGGGGGGGGTAAGGAGGGAGTGGTGTTGGGGGCTAGAGGAAAAAGGAAGAGGGGTAGGGGTGGGGGGTTACGGACATTGCATGTAATTTGATTTCAACGGTACCCCTCCTCCTGTGGCGGATGAGCTAGCAGGGTAAGTATGCAAGATTCCAGGGTAGCAGGGAAGGCATACTTACCCCTCTTGCAGGGAAGGCATACTTATCCTGCAATGTGATCAACCATGATCTGTGGCGGATGAGCTAGCAGGGAAGGCATACTTACCCTGGGATCTTGCATATGCATCAGCGATGGTCTCGTGTCGTCCATGTGGTTTTGGCCTCCTTCAAACTAGGCCGACAGCCTTGCATTGCAAAACCAGCTACTCCAGCAGGAGCGTATGATCCTCGAAATGGAATGCGTGATCATCGAGGATGATCCCACGCTGGAGCGACAAGTGTGCCTGGTGCTCTCTTAGGAGGTAGGTAGTTGACGGGGTGTAGGCAGAGGAAGGACAATAGAGGAGGAAGAGGATGGCTGGTCGGTGGGTTTGAAGGGACATAGGAAGGGATGGGGGAGGAGGAAGGGTGGGGGTTCCTTTTTCTTTGTTCTTTTCAACTTTTTAATTAATTTTGGCTGTTGGACATGTTAGATCAACTCAAAAGTCTGGTTGAGCTAATTGACTAAAATAACGTAGGGTTATGGGTGTAGAACGGAGCCATTATTTGAGGTTCTAAGTGTAATCATAAATTAAGGGTTCCTTATACAATTACAAAGGAGACATTTACACCCATATCACTGAGTAATTTCATAATTATACACATAACCTTGGATTCTCATGAATTATTCCCAGAACCACGATCGTGCTTAACTCTTATATCCAAAATACCATGTTACTTTCCATGCAATTTCCCATTAAATACGATGGTATCCGTCAAATAATTTACATTTTATACCCCTTTGAGTTCTATTATTTTCAAATGAAACCACATCCTTCCTCCTCCACCCCCCACCCGTGTCATCGCCTGCAACCCTCGACGAAGCCCCCCTTCCCCCGTTGCTTGCAAGCCTCCATGCAAGCCCCTGTCCCGACGCTTGCAACCCCCGTCAGAGCCTCCTCATTGCCTGCAAGCCTATGTTACCTCGCCGCCTCCCTACCCCTGCTATCACTTGCATGGCCCACCTTCACCGCCTGCACGCCACTGCCTCACCGCCACATACTCTCGGAGACTAATTGATTGGAGTAATGAGCCTCACAGTATGCCCTGCTGCCTCCCTACCCCCCTCAACCCTCGTCGAAGCCATGGCAGACAAGGAGCCTTTAGCGCAGTAACGGGTTGATGACTCCAGAAGACCGTGTTTATACCAGACGGTATGTTGTTTTTGTTTCAGCTTTTCTTTTCACATATTTCCCTTGTTCTTTTCACATATTTTCCTTTTTCTTTTTACTCTTGATTAATCCAAATCGTTAGATCACGGATTGGTTAGATTAACTTGATCATTTGGTTGAGTTAATAAACTAAACTAACGAAAGGTTATGGATGTAGAACGGAGCATTTATTCAAGCTTCTGGGTGATTCATGACTATCCAAGGATATGTATATAATTACAAAATTACTCAAGGTTATGGGTGCAAATATCCCATTACAAAACTACTAATAGTTGTTGGTGCAACACTTTTATTTCAATATCCTTCTCTTTGGATCGTCAATGGCTGAACAACACCATCATGGGAGGGATCCCTTTGTAATGAAGAAGGATATCATGTTCTGGACAATGATAACTTCAGTGCTCTCCGAGAAGCCAAAGCTTGCCGAGAATAGGCAAGAGGTCGACAAATTACATGAAACTGCTGCCATCCAGCGAGATATTTTATCTTTCTTCTCTAAACCTTACCCACGAATTATTTCATACTTATCTTCTCGTTTTATGACATTTACTTATTTCTCCGAATAAAAACGTATCCTTGTGTATCCTTTTGACCAAAGCGAAGGAAAGTTTTGAGCAAAACGGGTGGGTAATAAAGCGGGGAAACTGGGCAGAAGAGACATCTCTCCTCACGTACAAGGAGGATCGATCAGTCAAACGAGACTCGAGCCCCTCCATCCACCGCCATTTTCCTTTCTCTCCGCTCAACTTTTCCGTACTCATCACAACAACCCCACCCTCGAACCCTAACAGATTTCTCCCCTTTCATCTTCTTTATCGAAAGCACTGTCGTTCTCGAGGATCGACTTGGGAATTGTTTGTATGGTATCCCTATTCGATCGTGTGGCCTCTCTGATGGGAGCTGGGGGTTCGAAGCTGGAGAAGGCTCTCGGCGACCAGTTCCCGGAGGGGGAGAGGTACTTCGGCCTGGAGAACTTTGGCAACACCTGCTACTGCAACAGCGTATTGCAGGTTTCGATCACCTCTTCACGCTTCCTTCTTTTGTTTATTTCCGGGTATTTTACGGGCCATTTGTTGGATATTCTGGATCTTTAGTCTATTGGCGGGCATTTTTATATTCTCAAGTGTAATCGAACTGTTTCGTCTGCACGGATGGTGATTTTCAAGGCTTCAAGTTGAAATTTGACTTTTCGCCAGGCAGATGTTAAATTTATACGGTTGTATTGGAATATTGGAGGCTTATGTGGGGATGCGGCGTATATGCGCACTACGTTAACAGGGGGGGGGGGGGGGCGCCTAGAATGAGAGTTTTGCTGGTTGATTCTTGCAGAGCGTTTTTCATGTGAGTGCAGCCTATGATTAACCGGAGCTCTTCCTCCTATTATCTCTATGTTTTGGAAATTAGCTTGTGGTGTATAGATGGAAGGTTTTAAATTCCGATGTCAATGCTGTTTCACCAAGACTGAAAAAGGGGACGTTGACAAGTTGGCAAAATCTTGTAGTCGCGTGGAAATCGTGATAAAAATCACGCAATTTCCACAATATATAATTTCTACTATCTGTTGAATATATAATAATGTATTATCAAAACCAGCTTACATCTGGAGTTCAAGGGAGGTTGGGATGTCAAATAGCAAAGCTTACCATATTAAAGGTCATTATATTAACACATTTCATGAATTACATATGTTCAAAATACATGCTACTTGAATTCTCAGAGTATGTAAAAATAATCGAATAAGCATGTCGTTGGAATACTCGAACACAAGCACTCAATCACAAGGACACAAGAGCAATGACACTAAACCCGTTTTGTTATTAGCAAGAGACTCACTCCGAGTGTGTCGTTTACAAATGAGCTCTACCCCTCTTTATATACACAAACCGAAGGTATACGAAGGGAAACCATTATTACATGTATAATGAATACAAGGACTCTTCGTCTTCTGCGGAGACCTTTCGTCTTTCGAGCTGACTTGTCACATGCCTTGATTTTTCATCTTCCGTGCAATCCCTTCGTTTTTTGCAACCAACGCCACATCGCCCGCTCCGTCAGCAAGCCACGTCTCCTGCCTCATTAGCACACTATGTCATCACACACGTCATCGGTGGAACCTATGCTCCCACATAGGATGTTGCAGCTCTGTTCTGTCAAGTGTCGCTGAACACTTGTGTTGTGCCAAGGGGAACCGGTAGTCTTCGAACTGTCATGTGGTAATCCCCATCCTTAGCCGTCCGTATGCTAAGGTCAAGTTCTCCAGAACTTCATTGTGTGGTCACCAAACTACACAGGCATGCGACACCGATATCACACGCTATTTTCGTACCTCGGGAGTTGGGAATGTTACACGCCTCACCCACCAGATCCATTAGACGTCCGCAACTGATCATGCATCTTCAAAAATTCTCGATGGGGTCCTCGAACTGCCACATGGTTGTATCACGTTCGCAGCTTGCTTCCTCCTATACATATGTCAAGAATCTTCTCAGCTACCTTCGTAATCTGAACTTATATGTTAGGAGGGGCACGCTTTGATGTCGTCCTGGTGCTATCTTCTCTGTCTTCATGATACTCTTTTAGGAAGCTAACATGGAACACATGATATAGCTTCAGTTTCTCTGGAAGACGTAATTGATAGGCAAGCGGTTCCACGCGTTAAACTATCTCAAAGGGTCCATCGTAACGAGGAATAAGATTATTGTGCGTCATCTTCCTCAATATTTTCTTCCAAATATGGGGCGTAAGCTTCGGCTGCACCTTCTCCCTAACTTGGAACTCATTCGGCCTACGGCTCATGTCGGACGTCTTCTTCATCCTGTGTTGAGCGTGGGCCAATGCATCCTTTACCCCCTCCCGTTGATCATGTCTCTCCATTGCAAAGTGGTTTGCGGCGGACACCGTCCTTGGCTATTCTAGTTAGCCACTTCGTGCGGTATCATGGGTTGCCTGCCCATTACAATCTCGAATGGACTATGGCCTGTGGTGGAGGTCTGCTGCAGGTTGTAGTAGAATTGGGCAGTGTCCAGTAAAGTCACCCAATTGTGCTGATTGACCGCCACATAATGCCTCAGGTAATCTTCCAACAATGGCATTGATTCGCTTCGTCTGATCATTCGTTTGTAGGTGATTGCTGGTAGAGAATTTGAGATCAGATCCCAGCATCTCAAACAAGGTCGTCAAGATCCGACCTGCGAATCGAGCATCATGATCACTCACGATGTCCAATGATATGCCCTAGTGCTTCACCACGTTTTGCAAGAACAAATTTGTCGTGGTTTCTGCTGTGCACTCTTGAGGTGCTGGTACGAAGATCGCATATTTGAAGAAGCGATCGACTACCACCATTACCGCATTATTCCCATCTATCTTCGAGAATCCAGTGATGAAGTTCATGGAGACGCTCTCCCACAGACGTGCAGGATTGTGCATGGGTTCCAGCAATCCTGTCGTCTTCTTTCTCTCTATCTTTTCTTATTGGCATACTAGACAAGTACACGTAGACTTTCATGTCTTCCTCCATCTTCGACCAGAAGTAGCTTGAGGAGAGGAGTGCCATCATGCGCTCCACCCCTGGATGAGCAACCCATTGTGCGTCATGTACTTCTTTCAGTAGCATCTTCCTCAAGTCTCTGCTCGAGGGGACATAGGACCTCCTACCCTTTGCATAGAGGACGCTTTCTATGCAGAATCTTCGGACTTCTCTATCATTCACGCGCTGCACCAAGCATAAAGTAACATGATCTTCTTGTTTTTGCTCTTGGACGCGTTCGAGCATGTCTTCAGACACGTGGGTGACCGATGCGATCATCGCGACCTTCGACTCTTCTGGTTTGCTCTTCCTTAAGAGAACTACTAATATCTGGTTGGTCTTCCAGGCCTATAGCGAAGCTCGAAGTCGAATTCGGTAAGAAAGTCTTACTATCGCGCCTGCTTGGGAGTAAGCTTCTTCTGTGTGGCAAAACAGTTGGTTGCCACATTGTCCGTCTGCATCACGAACTTTGAATCGAGGAGGTAGTGACGGCATGTCCTCAGACAATGGACCACTGGTGTCATCTACTTCTCATGTACATAGTATCTCTTCTTTGTTGGATTCAATTTACGGCTCTCATACGCCACATGGTGCCCATATTGCACCGGTACACCTCCAAGTGTATAATCGGACGCGTCAGTATAGACTTCAAACGGCTTCTCGAAGTTTGGAAGTCGCAGAATTGGTTCTTCCACCACCATCCTCTTCAGCTTCTGGAATGCATCTTGACGTTCACGCTCCATCTTCAAGGCTGATCCTTCCGAGGCAAGTCCGTCAGGGACGTCGCCTTCTTGGAGTATCCCTTAATGAACTTTATATAGTAGTTCACCTATCTGAGGAAGGATAGCAGCTCTGTCGTCTTTGTGGGAATAACCCACTCTTTAATCGCCTGAGTTTATTAGGCTCCATGCGTATCGTGCCGCTGTCCATGATATGTCCGAGGAAGGAGATGGTCTCTTTACTAAAGGCACACTTTTCCGGTTTCAAGTATAGCCGGTTCCGCTTCAGCTTCTCAAGCACCATCCGCAAATGCTTGATATGCTCCTCAAGGTTCCTGCTGTACACCACTATGTCATCTAGGTACACCATAACAATCGAGTTGTTATACTCGCGAAAGACATCATTCATCAAGATACATAAAGTAACCGGAGCATTCATCAATCCAAACGGCATTACAAGGAACTCAAAAGAACCATACCTTGTAACACACATTATCTTTTGTTTGTCTTCCTCCTTGATACGGACCTAGTAGTGTCTAGACTTGAGATTCATCTTCGAAAAATACTTGGCATAGCCCAAACGATCGAACAAGTCTTCAACATTGGGGATGGGGTAGTTGTTCTTCACTGTCACCTTGTTTAGCGCGCGGTAGTCCACGCACATCCGCAAACTTCCATCCTTTTTCTTCTTCTTCGGTAACAACATCGATGCTTCATATAGGACTTTGCTTAGAAGCATCTGATCAGCGTCCACTAGTTCCTTAAGTTTTCTTCGCAACTCCTCTAGATGTACATGGGGCATTTTATATGGTGCAAGTGCATGGGGCTTCATACCTGGCAGTAGATCGATGGCATGATCCACGGGTCCTTGGATAGGTCCTTCGGCATGACGTCCTTAAACTCGCCCATCATCTACTGTACTACTTGGGGCATGGTTGTATCTCCTCATCATTTTTTTGACACGTACTGTAGCCAAGTACGTCATCTCCCCTTTCTTCAGCCCGTTACAGACTTGTATCCCAGACATGGCTCTAGCTTGTCCTTTCTTCTTGATAGCCCTGATGAAGCAAGGGCTATCTGCAGCTACGAAGAAAACTCTTTCTAGATAAGGAGTCACAGACGCCTTCACCTTCTTCAAGAACTTGGCTCCCAAAATGACTTGAAAGACGTCGAGAGGTACCACGAGGAAGCGTACCTTTCCTTGCCAATCACCCAACTGAACAATGCGGTTTGCCATACCTTCGATCTTTAATGACTCAGATTTGGCAAGCTTCGCACGATACTGGCTCTTCTCCAAGGGAACTTCCAAGTTCTCGAACTCTTTGCTGGAGAAAAAGTTGTGCGTCGCTCTATTGTCTATCATGGCTGGAAGTTTTAGGCAACTCACTTAATAATTGGAGTACACATTTTCCCTTTTAAAAAGGAGGGGTATCGTAGGCCCCTTTCTCCCACGAAAATGAGGGTTAACCCAAGGGAACCCATCTCATGAAGCATGGCGTCGCCAATTGGGAACTAAAGATTTGGAGGGCAAGGGCTATGGGGCTTCGCCTCGCAGTGTGCATGCGAGGATCTCTCCCAGAGGAGACATCAGAGAAGCCTCGTGCTGGAGGTGGAACCAAAGGAGGTGATGGTTGATCGTCGCTTTCTGAAGATGTAGGGGTCACCGCTTGAGAGTATCGCTCCCTCGCAAGGGCGGAGGAAGACACCCTCACTCCCATGGGGAACCTATCCTGCTGCAGCGGCAACGGGTCGCAATGGATTCTTCTCCGTCAGCTTCTCTGACATTTTCACCAGGGGAATAAGGTGGCGCCGACTTTGTCCCACCTGGGTTGCATCACCTTAACACCACACAGGTTGCGCCGCCCTTTTTAGATGATGACACATGCATGAGGGTAGTGACTACAATGAGGAAATGGGGCCGCCACATACTGGAGGAGAAGGAACCTTCGTGCGAGCGGTTATTGAGGACTAGATGCCCCTGATCTGGGGTATGAAGCTCGCACGGGGAGAGTTCTTATGTTTCTTCCCCGGGGAGGAGGTGCGTTGCCTTGAGAGCCTAGCAATGCCATCACCTTGGGTGGCCTTGCTCTATTCGCGGAGCTTGTGGATGCGTCATCAATTGGAAAGAACCGATGCCAGGGGGTGTCTGGAGAGATGCCGCCTGAGCGATGGCGTGGGTCCCCCTATGGGGGTTGGCGGTTGCTATTGCTGCGGCCAGAAGGAGCCCCTGAAATCGAGCCGAAGAACTGGTTGGCGTCGATGACGAAAAATAGGGTTTCAAGAAACCGAGAAATAAATCTTGAACTTAATTGCGAACTTGAACAATACTGAATTATAATCTTCAAAGAATAAACTTTCAAGAACAACCAAGAATGGAATCTCCTCCAATAATCGATTCTCGAACAAATAACGAATGGAAATAAATCCTCAAGAATTGAACTCGCTCAGATACCATGTTAGTAAACAAGAATGCAGACAGAGAAATAGAATAAACATAAAGAACACCGGAATTTTACGTAGAGCACTACTTCGTAAGGAGCGGGATGAAACCACATGAGAATGCCTCAAAAGGCCGATGTTTTCATTGAACTTTCTCATCTGATAAAATGGGTGTGGGGCTTCTTATATAGCCCCCACCGACTCTCCAAGTCCTACAAATAGTAGATGTGGGGCTAAACAATTGGATGCGATAATTGAACCCTAGAGGGATCCAATTACCCATCTATATAAGTGACGCACATACTCCAACAATATCCTAGAGTATTTGCTCTGGCCTCGAAAATGGATGCGAGGGTTTTGACACTTGGTCAGGCGATTCTGGATGCCTACTTTCTTAAATGAGTAGTTTGATCAAAGGGTGGAAGAGTTTTTTGGTCCTTCGAATACATTGGCAAGAGTAGAGATGGGGTATTCACAGTGAAGAAGGCTTACAAAGTGGGTTCCGTGGTTGCTGGACCGGACATTGGGGAGGTCTAGTGGGACTCCAGCTCCAGTCGAACGAGGCTGTTTCTTGGGAGCAATGAGATTTGCAGGAGATGTGGAGAGGCAACAGAAGACATCGATCATCTATTCTTTAGGTGCTTTGGCTCGAGGGAGGTCTGTGGGAAGGTGGATATTCTGGGAGTCCAAAAGGATGATACGAGTTCGTTCTGGAGCTCAAGCTGCAGTGATTGGATGTGTTAGATGGATGGGAAGCTTAATATATGTGCGCACGTTGAGGCCATCTGGCAGGGTAGAAATGATGTTATTTTCAAAGAGGGGAGTTTCCCTTGTGAAAATGTAATCAAGCACACCAGAGTACGGTGCGGAATTTGGGGATTGTAATTTCGGTACATATTTTTTTATATAGCTTAATATATTTTTGGACGGGGCTGTAATGGAGGTTCATCCCGTCATTTTTAAAAAAACTAAAAACAATCACATATACATGAGTTTTTCGATGCAATGATTATGCGTTGATGAAATAATGTGCTACGAGTCTGTTGATTATTCCAAGGTTATAAAGTTATCAATTATGGCTCTTTTAAGCCATGTTACATGTAAAAGTATAACTTAAAATAGTTTTATTTAAATATTTTCTCAAAAATACATAGCAGAGTCAGTGCCTCGGCACCACCATGCCGTCCTGGGTTCCTCGGTACCACCTTGGGACTATTAGACTTATATCTCAGGTAGGCTGACTGAGGCTATAGCTTCGAGGTTGTTTTCATGGGAAAAGGCCTTGAGGCTTATGCCTCGGCATCTCGAGCATGATTTTAAAAATCATGCACGGAACCATGCCTCACAAGTCGTATAGCTTGGATGTCATCTTGTCTGCGAATTTGATGCAATCCGGGATTAACGATTTCTGATTACTAGGAGTTTTTTAAGTTGCCTATTATTTTATTTCATTATGTTAAGTTCAGATTAACTAATATATCCAATTTTCGGTGATAGATAAGTTAGTTTATTTGAATTAAGAGTAAAGAGCGAGTCAAAGGATTTGTTGATTTGTTATTTTTCTTTCATAATCCTGCCCTTTTCTCCGTGTGATGGGTTGATATGGTGCGGTAAGATTATACATGGATTTGACACAGCCTTTTCTTTATATTCTGCATTTTCATCCTAATCTGTCAGATGTTGACCTATGGCGTGCATCTTGATTTAATATTTTGCCAATCTCCAGTTTTTTGTTGTTTTGATCATCTTTTCTGACATCAACCTACTCTCCCCTCCCAAGTGAGGCATATTATTTTCTTATAAAGTTATACCTCAACGGAGAGTAACTTTATGTTTTGATGAAGCAAAACACCTTAGAATTAGACTTTTTGAAGTCCTTAAAGGGGGATGGTGTAGCTAAAAAAGGAATTCTTTATGAAGAAATGTATTCTATTTAGAGCTTTGCTGAACGTATGTCAATGCTAACTTATTTTCTACATAGCTTTCTTCTGGAAAATTTCTTCTTTGATCAATTAAAATGATATGTTAGCTTTCAATTATACACTATCGTGTTATTCCTTGTTTTATAGCAGTATCTTTTAAAAGTTGTGTCCTATCAATCTACTGTACACATACTTTCATTCTAGATTTCATTTGCTTGTCGTGAATGAAATCTTTTAAGTCCTTTATTGTTTATGTGGCAATGTGTTGCTTTCTCATGAAATAAGGCATGTGCATTTCTTCAGGCACTGTATTTCTGTGTTCCTTTCCGAGAACAGTTACTTGAGTATTATGTGAATAACAAGAATTCAGCAGATGCCGAAGAGAATCTTCTAACCTGTTTAGCTGAGCTGTTCTTTCAGGTATGTGACGTCGCTTTCTCATTCTTTTATTCCATTGTTTTGTACTCTATATTTACATATATTCTGTAAGCTTGCAAAAATTGGTAGTCAATATAGGTCAAGTCACTGACTAAGGAATAATCGGCATCCGATCGCGTGATCGGATTTAGTCAGACTTTAGTTGTTTTATATTTTTTATTTTTTCTAAAAATATAAACCATTATATATATACTCTAATATATTGACATAGATTTTTACATTTTCAAGACTATCATAATGTATAAAAGAAACAATTGAATTCAAATCAAACATTAATCATTTTAGATTAAGTTTGATTTAAAAAAAACTAAAAAATACCCTACTATTGATCGAGTACCCAATAGTAAGTTGGTCACCTACCTGCTCGACCAGTTGGACCGACTAGTCGGGCTAATCGACCAAATTTTGCAACTATTCTTTTTTTAATCAATCAATCAATCTCTGGTTTCTTGGTCATTTTTTAGAACTCAGAGTCAAATTCATGTAGGGACTCTTTTAGTTAAGTTAGATGGTTACGATATCTTTGTTGGAGTCCTCGTATTGATAAGTTGCTTGTATTTTGTGTGGTATTCCTGCTCTAGGTCAAATTTGCTCTTCTCATCCATGGATGGTATCATAGTAGCTCTTCAATTATAAGTAAAATTATAGCTTCACTATTTATTAATTGTTATGATTTTGAGGTTGGTGCTTAAAGTTATTAGAGGAACCTGAATGGCTTGGGAATAAATTGCCTAATGATATTGTTAGAGTATGCGTCGATGGATGGGTAATTGTTAAAGTATGCATCCATAGGTGGGTAATTGGATCCCGTCAGGGTCCAATTACCATATGCACCTATGTTTGTCCCACATTGTATATTAATGGACTTGGTCATTATGGTGGGGCTATATAAGAAGCCTCGCATCTTCTGTACTTATTGTGATAGATCAATAGGAATGTCACCCCTTTGAGGCGGTTCTCCCATGGTTTCATCTCACTCCTTATGGCGTAGGCTTCCACGTAAATCAGGGTGTTCTTTCTTGTTCTTTATATTTCTATCTCTGATTAAGCTTCCGCGTTATCGTTTCCAACATGGTATTTGAGTGGGTTCAATTATGGCGTTTACTCTTGAAGATTTATTCTTACGTTCATGATCTGTTCGAAGTGCAAGAAAAATTTTAGGGTTTTGAAAACCCTAATTTTGCATGTTATGAAGGTATTTGAAGTTCATCTGAAGATCAGATCACATCATCGTTTTCTACATGTTCAAGGAAAGCTAAGGTTCCTATTTGAACCCTAATTCTCTAGGCGCACATGATTCTATGCTCCCAGCGTACAATCTCCATGTCGACATTCGCATGCCGACATCCTGCATGCCTCTTCTTCATGGTGTTAGATTCATAGCCTAAGCAACACAAGAAGAAGGAGATCATATAGAAGGGTATAACACATTATCCAACATGATTCATTTTTTCCTAATCAAAAAATGGGGGAAACATGCTATGACGTCCGTACAAAATATATTAAATTATAAAGGAGAGAAAAACTTATCGGAGCTACGATTCAAGGAGAGTCCTGCTTGAAAAATTACATTATCAGGGTAGAGACGCTTAGAGGCAAATGATGCTCCATTTCTAGCTTATTAAATTGCCCAAATAATTGCTACCGGGAGAAGGAGTTCTTCTTTGGGACAATGCTTCACCATATGTAATGAATCTCACAAAGTATTAAGACTTTGAAGACTCAATCAATCAATACCAAACTCCTGGTGGAGTAGGGTAGTCTTCTTACAGTGGAAGGAAAGATGCTACATCATCTCTATCTCCATATCACGAAGGGGGTAAGTATGAGAAACATTCGCAAAGAGATGATATGGAGATAGGTAGCCCATTAATGCTTCTAAGTTTGCCAATAGTTAGGGGTAGACCAAGGTAACGGATTGGCCGAGACCCGCATTCGTTCCCAATTCCTCACCACAAGCCAGTGCATTTGCTTCTGATGAGCCAAAGGGGATTGCAATACTGTTGCTACAGTTGAGAACGAGATTTGAAAGTTGAAAGTATCTTAAAAATCTTGAGGGTCACAGCCATCCTTCCATCCTCCTCCCTATGTCCTTCAGTGAAGGAGATGGTGTCATCTGCATATTGAATACGATGCACACTTATATCATTACGAGAATAGCCCATTGTGACTCCCTGCTGATTGACCTGATTAACCATGCGGGCAAAGACATCAACGACAATAACAAAAAGCATACGAGTAAGGGGGAAATCCTGTCTTGTACCTCATTGTGGATGAAAACCCTCCCCATCTAACGACCTAACGGGATTCGTGCCCAACGACGTGGTGATTATTGCGGAGAGAAATGAATAAATTTATTATTCATAAGGAGGCCCTAGGGTTTGCTTATATAATATGAGAATCTTGTTTGGTCAAAATACTCCCCCTCATGATGGAGCATATATATCGATCGTGCTCAGCTTGGAACGACATCTCTGGAATGACCTTTTGGCTAGGGACTCGGTGAAATTATTTGTTCATCTGAGTTGACATGAGAAGTAGAGATAAAGCCCTTCTGAATCATGTCACGAGTGTAGTGACAATCGACCTTGATATGCTTGGTCCTCTCATGGAAGTCAGGGTTCTGGTAAAGAAAAGAGCAGCCTAGTTGTCATATTGGAGATGTATGGAAAAGACACATAAATAGCTAGGCCAGTCAGAACGAATCTTACCCATATCATCTCTGTACTCCCTTGTGCCATGCCTATGTACTCTGACTCAACACTCGATCTGGAGACCACCGTCTGCTTCTTGCTCTTCCGTAACTCCAAGGAGCTCCCTATGAACATTGCAAAACTTAAGGTAGACTTCCTATCTTTGGGACATCCCACATAATCTACATCTGGGCATGCTGTAATGGTAACTGATGTTCCTTTGCTAAATAAAAATTCAATACGAGGAGAGGCCTTTAGGTACCTCATAATTATATGGACTACATGCATATGTGCCTGTCCAGGCTGCTCCACAAACTGGCTTACTCTGCTCATTGCGAAGGATATGTTTAGCCTGATGATGAGCACATATAGGAGCTTCGCAATGAGCTCCATGTACCTCCTCTTGCTTAAACATGCATAAGCGAAACATGGAAAAAGATCAAGAACAATAAGAACACCGGGATTTAACGTGGAACCCTACTCCCTAAGGAGCGGGATGGAACCACGAGAGAAGCCCTCAAAGGGGCGTATGTTTTTTTGTTTTTCGTCAATGTTTATAGGAGGTCTGGGGCTCCTTATATGGCCTCCACAGAGCCTCCAAGTCCCACTATTGGCAGATGTGGGACTAAACATATGGATGGGGTAAATGGATCTCTGCAGGATCCATTTACCCTCCTACAACTCATATGGCGCACAACCAAATACTCCAACACTCCCCCTCAAGATGGAGCATGCAATGCTCAGCTTGGACAAATAGAAAGAAACTTAACTCACGCTACATGACACTATGGACAATATCAACTCAACGCGCACAACTGCTGCTGTCGAGGACGTTGCTTCTCATGCCGTGTAGGTGAGGAGGATGAACGGGCTAGAGTGTGAGTCTGCTGAATCTTCTCGTCGAAGAGCACGTGCTCTGAACTGCGCCTGTCAGAGTCACTGCAACTGAAAATGAGTCTCCTCGTCGGAGTACTCTGGCCCTCCACAACATGTGGACAACTGCTCCATCTCTGAAAAAGGCCAAACTGAAAAAGATTGTGGAAGTGCAATCCTCGTTGGAGTCCACGGTCGTTTGAGAACGGAGTCTGAAAAGTCTCCTTGTTGGAGAACGTGGTCTCTCCATCTAGCACAGAGAATGGTACACTACTCTGGAATACCTACGATACCACATGAAAACCCTTGCCAACATGGCATAGGGATTGGTCCTCTACTCTGGAGTCCCTATGGCTCACATCATGAAAACTCTGGCCGATAAAACAAGAAGAATGACGTGGACCACTGCAAAAGATGGCAGTGCACATCTGAAAAGACCGCATACATGTGCGTGTTTGAAAATGAGTCTCTCTCCGGAGAACTCGAAAATGAGCCACTCAAACATGGAGTGCTTCGAACTTGGACTCTGACCAATCTGAATGTCGAGTCTGAAATCTGAATTCTCTCTGTAGAGTTTGGAATCTGAATGGCCTGCAATATGGAGTTTGGAGAATCTGGAAAATCTGACAAACTGGCCCGTGACTCTACACATACTCCCCCTTTCTCCTATACTTGTCGGAAAACAGAGACATCGACAAAGTTGGGAGAAGACAAGATAACGGGGAACAAAACCAAATAAGCTGTCATTTTTTTTTGGCTTTTCTGGCAATTTTTTTCTTTTTTTTTGAAATATCTCTCTTTCTCTCTTTTTTTTTGAAACAAAATTTTTAAGCCGTTAAATATTTTTTCTCGGTTTTCCCTTTTTTTCGAATACTCGCGTATGACTTTTTCTCTTGTACGCGCCTCTTTCAAAAGATAATGATTTTTTTGAAAACTTTGTGGACCGCCTTTTTCCCTTTTTTAATGGCCTTTCATTCACCTCCCCTTTCCTTTTTTTTTTAAAATTTAAATAGTTGGCCTCCCTAGGGTTCCCATCGTGGGAACCCTATTCACGCATCCGCCCCCCATTGGTCCTTGCACATCGTGGGCCGCCAGGAGAAGACCTGCTCGAGGAAGGGAGCATGCACGCACCTTGCTAGGGCACACGATTGGGCTTGCTGGCGATATGGTGCACCACAGGGACCTGGCGATTGCACAGAGAGAAGATGCTCGAGGGGCTCGAACTCGTGCCACCGCTCGTGGAGTACACGCGAGGAAGGTGTGCGTCGCCTGGGATCGTCGTCGCATGATGCGGGGGGGGGGGTTTCGCGATCTTGGAGCATCTAGCTCCGACGATCTGGGGGTGCCGTTGGAGGCTTTACCTAGGGGAAGCTGGAGGTGCGCGGGCCTGGATGGCCTGCCACCTGGGTTTGTAGGGGCTCGAGGTCTTGGATCTCGTCGCTGGAGCCGTTTGGGCTAGCCGCTAGGGCAAGGAAATTGGTGCGAGCCTGCCTGGAGTGGGTTTTCACCTTGCTTGGAGAAGCGCTGCCTGCCAGGAGGCGTGGGTGCCGCTAGGAGTGGGTTTTGGGTCCGGTTCCTCGCCGCCGACCGTGAGCTCAGGTGCAAGCTCTGGTCTTGCTTCGAGGATTGCGCGAGGTGCCGCCTGGGGTGGGTTGTTTGGGAGGAGTGGGCACCGCCAGGAAGGGCGACCTGCATGATTCGAGATCTGGAGGAGGTTTGCGCGTGGGAGATGCGTGAGGAAGGCTGCAACCCTGGAGGTTGCTTGGCGGTGCTGCCAAAGGCTGAAGATGCGGCCGTCGCAGGGAGTTAGGGTTCGTGGGATCCCTTACAAACAGATCACAGGTCAAAGCATCCGCCTGTGCGCGTAGAATCGCGTCTGGGAACCCTTGCAAACATATCTTCCTATCGACGCCTTCAACAGAAACCACAACAATACATACAATCTTGGAAAAAAATTTCCCAGAATAATTTTCCTCTCGAACAATCTTCAATATCGAATCTCGAATAAAAATTAAGAACATGAAACCTCGAGAATCGTCCTGCTCTGATACCATGCTGGAAAATAAACACGCGGAAGCGAAACTGTGGAAAAAGATTAAGAACAATAAGAACGGGATTTAACGTGGAACCTTATTCTCTAAGGACGGGATGAAACCACGGGAGAAGCCCTATAAGGGGCGTATGCTTTATTGCTTTTTCTCAATGGTTACAGGAGGTCTGGGGCTCCTTATATAGCCTCCACAGAGCCTCCAAGTCCCACCGCTGGTAGATGTGGGACTAAACATATGGATGGGGTAAATGGATTTGTCCAGGATCCATTTACCCTCCTACAACTCATATGGCGCACAACCAAATACTCCAACAGGTACCTCATAATCATATGGACTACATGCATATGTGCATGTCTAGGCTGTTCTACGAACTGGCTTACTCTGCTTATTGCAAAAGATATGTTTAACCTGATGTTGCCCACGTATAGGAGCTTCCCAATGAGCTCCATGTACCTCCTCTTTGTTTTGAAAGTCAGCAGGTTAGGGGGTAGTACTCAGCGGTACCCTCCCTATTAAAATTTATTCCAAACAAAAACAAAGGCGGGAGCTTTTACAAAACTATAATATCTAAACCCCCCTTACAAAAGCATTACAGTACTCAGTCCTCAACCAGCCTATTTGCAAAGATAGTGACGTTTTCCTTATAAAATCTTTGTCCGCCGAAAAGTAACTCATTTCTGCCACACCATATCGCCCAGAGGAAGGCCATGGGCAGCAATCGATCCCTCCTCGGTCTTCCCCTGTTGATGTAGAGCGAGTTCCAGAACGTCTGGAACCCCTCAAAGCGACACCAAGCAATCCTCGTATCCTGCCAAATCTGAGAAACCACAGAGCAGGCAAAAAAGAGGTGATCCACAGTTTCAATGGCACTGTCACAGATTACGCATTTGTTCGCAATGATCCCAAGAAGCTTGACGCATCGGTCGCGCGTCATGAGTCTCTTCCGCCTAAGGAGCCAAAGGAAGATCCCCACTCTTTCCGGGAGATCTAGGTCCCAAATGGCAGCACAATCTCTCATCAAGGACTCCGAGTTTGTCGGTGGCAGTCTGGAGATTGCATCGTAAGCCCCCTTCACCGAGAAAGGCCCATCACGCCAGCACCAATGGTCTCTGCCCCCTCTTGGAGTTTCAACATTCCTCACGGCCTCAAGGAGCTCAAGGAACTCATCAAATCTTCTGTCCGAGAAATTGGCTGAGAAATTAGGACACCAAGAACCATCAGCCCAGCATCTCACCACCGAGCAAAGTCGATCAGTTGCTAGGGCAAAAAGGCGAGGAAAGCGAGAGCACAAGGCTCAAGCCCCGACCAATCGTCCTCCCAAAAAGCGAAGTCATTTCCACCCCCCAGAACCGGCTTGAACAACATTAGATTCTTCAAAAAAGACCTCATGACTCCCCTCCAGAAAGGCGTGATCGCCGCGCTACCGGTTTGCTGCGATCGCGGCACCCCTTTACACCATAGATTTCGCGGATCGTCAAACAAACAAGATCATTTCCAGGGCCCCACACCCTGCTAGCCCATTTTAGCAAGAGCGCCTCATTCATTTGCTCCAAAGATCTGACCCCCAGTCCCCCCCACATCTTCGTGCGTTGGATATCCTCCCAGCTTACTAGGTGGATCCCCCCGCGCCCAGCGGTCCCGTTGCCCCATAAAAAGCTGCACCAAAGGGGACAAAAAGTGATTTGTTGTCATTCTTGCATAAGCCCGACAACTCAGAGAAAACATCAAGAGTCGTCGCCATGCCAATAGCCTCCTCAACCCCCCCCCCCCCCAATGAGAAAGAGGGTGTCGTCCGCATACTGAATAATTGGAATCCGCAGCTCGCCTCTGGAGTAGCCACGAGATAGCCCACGATGAACCACTCCTCTGCCATATCAGCCAAGACATCCGCCGCCAGAATGAAAAGCATAGGTGCAAGGGGGCACCCCTGGCGCACACCTTTGCGGGGTTGGATCCAACCCCCCTCCGGTCTGCCGTTGATAAGCACCGAAAAAGACGCCGTGGAGATACAGCGTCGCATCCATGAGATCTACGCATCAGGGAAGCGCAATCTCTTCAACACTGACCATACGAAACTCCAATCAAGGCTATCGAAAGCCTTGGCAAAGTCCACCTTCCACAAGATTCCGCTCGCCCCCCTTCTCCGCCAATCCGCTATGATTTCGGATGCAAGTGTTGTGCAATCCGAGATTTGCCAACCCGGAATGAAAGCGGATGGCCTGGAGAAACCAATCCGCCAAGGACGTTAACCAACCTAGAGCCAAGCACTTTAGCCACAATGAGATAGAGGGCATTTGAGATAGCAATTGGCCGATAGTCCCCGATCGAGTTCAGCGATAAGCCCTTGGGGATCAGCACAAGCAGCGCCCTGTTAATACGGTCAAATCCCATATTTCCATTGCAGAATTCCATCATCACTTCGAGCACCTCGTGCCCAACGAGGTCCCAAAAGTCTCTATAATAAGAAACCGGAAAGCCATCAGGGCCAGGTGCGACATCCAAGTTTAGATCCCAGACGGCATCCTTGAGCTCCTCAAGGGTGACATCACGGACAAGAATATCTGAGGAGGCGGGATCCACAAGCATGGAGCTGCGACCCAACCATCTCCATTTCCGCGGAATCTTAGAAGCAAGCTTGTCCCTGAAATGATTAGCAATCGCGCGGCCCATATCTCTGTTACCCACACTTGTGACCCCATCAATAGTGATGAACTGAAGAGCATTGGATCTGCGCCTACTACTAGCGATACGATGGAAGTAAGCGGTATTCGCATCCCCCTCTTTAAACCAGGAGGTCCTCGATCGCTGGCGCCATTCCGTCACTCGCTTCTTGTCCTCGATAACAACAGTTTTTTGCGCCGCCAGACGCTCCTTCTGCTCGAAAATGCTAAGATTTCTCTCGTCCTCCAGGGCATCGAGCTTCCGAACAACCTCCTCCGCGGTCCTTCTTGCCGCATACCCAGCAGCTCTCGTTTCCCTTTTGAACACCACCAGCCTGCCTCGAAGAGAGGAAAGCTTCTGGGAGAACCTATTAGCAGCTGAGCCAGTAGACGCCGTCCCCAACCAGTGTGAAGTCACCACTTCCCTGAAGCCATCCTCCAGAAGCCAGCACCTCTCGTAGCGAAAAAGCCCCCTTTGGGGCGGGGTCATCCCAGAGCACCACAGGATAGGGCAATGATCAGAGCAGGATCTCGGTTTGGCCTTCACCGAAGCTAAGGGAAAGGCTTCCATCAACTCATTGGAGGCAAAGAAGCGGTCAAGTCTTGAGCACGCCTTCGAGTTTCTCCAAGTGTACTTCACGTCGCCTGCGTCCAACAATTCTAGGCCAAGTATATCAATGGTATCAATAAACTTCTCGGAGCCGATATCCTGCCCACCCCTCCCCCCGGGTCTATCAGAGGATAACATAGTGACGTTGAAATCGCCCCCATCAGCCAAGGCGTCCTACCAATCGCCCTCCCAGCTTCCAGCATATCTTCCCATAGCTCCCCCTCAAACCACCGTCGCAAGGACCATAGACGCAAGACACCGCAAGAAGATCGGAGGAGGAAGAGTTTGCCAAAATCACCGTAAGGATGTGCTGACCCCGTGTTTCCGAGATGAGAGACCAAGACGCCGACCAAGCCACGAGCAAGCCACCCGACGACCCCGAGGCGTCCAAAGCTGCGAAGTGATCCAACCCCCCAGCCCCGCACGATCGCCAAAGACCATCAGTCAAGGAGGGAAGCTTCGTCTTCTGAAGGAGGACAATATCACAATCCCATTCAGAGATCCTAGAGCCCATAATTTATCGCTTATCTTTATCTCCCTGGCCGCGAATGTTCCAGGAGAGAATTTTCATTTAGAATATTTGAAGGCCCCCTGCAAAAGAGCAACTCCTGTCGCCGTCGCCACACTGATCTTGAAAGGAGGGCACTGGGCGGACCCCACCTGAGCCGATCTCGCCATTGATCTTCTTCTGTATCTTTTGCCACTATTTCTGTCGCTTGATCCCGCTGCCGGTTCATGGGATGGGACATGGCTTTCCAAGAAGGCCCGCTCGTGGCTGACCTCCGATACAGAAGAGGAGCTGGAAGAGCGAAGTAGCAGCCGAGAAAGGTCCTCTCCTTGAAGCTCAACGGAGAGCAGCAGCCTTCGAGGAAGGGCACTCTCTTGCATCTCTGCCTAGCTGCCCTGTGGGTGCGGACACAAGTGTCGAACCGAGCTCGAAGAAGAACCAAAAGAATGCGAAGAGTCCGGTCCCAAGGAGCTTCCAAATGGATCCGAGCCGATCCAAGATCCACCCAAGTCGCCGGAAAGGGGGTCCGAGACCACGATCTGACTCCGAATGTTCGAAGAGAGATCCGCGAACGGCCCCTCCGAGGACGAGAGGAGAAGGTTGTCAAAAAAGTCACCATGCAAAGAGAATGTTCTTGGAAGCGGACCCGACGGTTGAGAAGATATCTCGAAATGCCGCGTGCCAGCAAGTCCTGCGACTCTTCCTCCGAGGGGTTGCCTCGGAAGATCAACCGCCAGCGACGAAACCAACGCGTCCGTTGGGCTTTCGATTGGCTCCGACCTCGAAAACTCCTTCGGCCACGCTACTTCCGGCGGAGGCGGCGGCTCATCAACTGTAAGCTCGATCGGGAAGGAGAAATGCCCCAGTTTCAAATCGGCGAAAACACTTTGGCCACCAAGCTGGTCAAGGAAGGACTTTGAACATTCGATCAATACCTTCGTCTCCTCCACTACGGAGCCTGGGCGGAGACCATGATCGAGAACCTGATGAATAAAACCCCAATGGGCCAGCGCTCCCCGGAGGCAAGAAAGCGATCGGGAGAGAAAAGGAACTCCCCTGACCGTGGCCAAGCATGTTTCCATACTCGAGCATCCTCCATCCGCAAAGCGCGGCCTTCTCCAAAAAACATTCTCCACGTCCCCATTGCGCAGCAACCGATCAAGCTGAGGAGCCGATAAGCCCCGAGCGCAGCAATGCCTTTCATCTAGCAGAACGACGCCCCCAGTAAACATCGGACCAAGAAAACAACGAATATGGAAGGAGATCTTCATCAGGTCAATAGTGCCGAAATTAGCAAGGCCAATAGCCACATGCAGCATCGAAGAGTCCTCGTTAGTTTTCCCGCCGAAAGCATGATCTTCTCCTCCAAGGGAAATGTAGGGATTTTCAGCTTCCCCAGCAGCAGCATCCATTTTTCCTTCGCGTGCAACCATTTCATTCTCTTTCACATTCTTTACCACCTCCGCAAAGGATGCCCCCCCGCGAGCCACAACGCCGAATAACGATTTAGGCAGGGACCAATGATAGTCAACCTCCGAGCAACTGGCCGTGCCGTCGAGGCCTTGCATGTAGCTTGGCGATGACCGACACGACCGCACGAGAAGCACTTCGGAGGAAGGCGGCGGTTGGAGGCATCGTGTCCCCTTTCTCCGCAGCGGAAACACCGGCGACCTGGTTTCTTGTGAGACACTAAGGACCATTCTCCCTTCTCGTCGTTGCACCCTCCCATGTACCTCCTCTTGCGTATCTCCTCTGTGTCATCATGGTATAACCTCATGCTTGGGTTCATGGGAGTAGTGGCAGGCTTGCAATTTGCCTTGCCTATCTCAGAGAGAGATGTGTAACGTACTTCCTCTAGGACATAACAAGAGCCCACTGGTTCATGCAAACTCAAATCCAAGGAAGTAACGTAAATCGGCAAGGTCTTTGGTTACAAACTGTTGACCAAGGAAATCCATAGCTGCACGAATGCCCTGCACATCATCTCCAGTAACAATGATATCATCAATGTAGATCAATATTGCAACTGTACCTTTCCGAGTCCCTGAACGAACAATAAGTGATATGCAGTCGATCTCATGAACCCTTGCTGCTCTATCTAGTCCAAGAGCTTCTGAGACCATGCTCTGGGACTCTTCTTAGGGCCATGGATAGTTTTATGAAGTCTACACACCATATAACACCCCCCCTCAACAACGAACCTTAGCGGCTGTTGCATGTAGACTTCCTCATGCATGTCACCATAATGGAATGCATTCTTCACATTGAGCTGATATTGGGGTCAGTCCCGTGTCATCGCAACAGAGAGAAGGTTCCACAGTGTAGAATGTTGAGTCGAAGGAGAGAAAGTATCTTGATAGTTCACCCCATGCGTCTGGGCGAACCCATAAGCTACAAGCCTTGCCTTGTAGCGGTCCACGTTGTCATCTGTTCGATGTTTCACCGTGAACACCCACTTGCATTCCACAACATATGCCCCTGTAGGAGCTGTAACAATGCTCTACGTGCCACGCGACTGTAATGCGGTCATCTCCTCCTCCATGGCAAGACAACACTGACTGTCCTGCATCACCTCATGGTATGCTCGTGGTATCTTCATGGCTAATAATCCTACGACAAACATCCTGAAATCATTTGAGAGATGCCCCAAAGAGACATGGGCTGCAAGAGGATAATTTGCACACATACGTCTCCGTTTCCTCAAAGCAATAGGCACATCAAAATCACTTGCCTCCTCAACATGTAGACTAGCCTCCCGAGAGGACACATGATCATTCTATAAAGTTGCATGCTGCATGGACAAATCTCTAGTGCCATCAATAAAACAATGTGCTCAGAACATACCTCAGCGTGCTGGATGATGGGGGTGGCCCATGAGCAGGGAAATTATGGGAGGCCTGCGAACATAGAAATATTGCAACAAGTAAGTCAGGGTACTAGGTGGCCGTGGCGGAGGAGCCAAGGGAGCAAGTGAAGGAGGTGGTAGTGGTAGAGGTGTTGGTGAGATTGGTGGTAGTGGTGCCATAGGAGGATGAGGCACGTATACCTCCTCTACAGAGTCAGACGGAGTTAACCTGTAACCTATAAGAGAGAATACATGATAGACTCAAAAAAGGTGACATTAACACTGATGTAGTACTTCCGTATAACTTGGTTGATGCAACGATACCCCTTTTGGATACGGGAGTAACCTGCAAAGACACTTGAAAGCTCTAAGGGAGAGATTGTCACGACTAGGAGTTAGGCGGTAAAAAAATGCTGCAGAGCCAAACACACAGGTGTAAGGAAGAACATGCCATTCTTCGGAAATACAATCGAGAAAAGGACCTTCTCTCTTAAAAAGTTGATGGCATACTTTTCACCAATTAACATGTAATAGGAACCGTATCACCCCACATAGGTATGGAGTGCGACTCTGAATCAAAAGTGTCCCGATCACATCAAGTAAGTGACAATGTTTGAGTTCAGCAACACCGTTCCACTGAGAAGTATAATCCCACGGGGTCTGGTGTATGATGCCAAGAGACATAAGGAACTCATAAAGCTGTAATGTACATAACTCTAAGGCATTGTCCGAGCGAACAAACTTAACAGTAGTAGATAAAATATTCTTTATTTTAATATTGAAAGATTTAATAACATACCCATCCTCATACTTTTTTTTCAAAAGAAAATCCAAAGATAGTCTAGAAAAGTCATCCACAACTATAAGGTAAAACATGTGTCCCTAGTGATCAGGAGCACAACTGGGAATCCAAATGTCAAAATGAACAAGCTCAAATAAATGATTGCTACTATGACTCCGATGACCAAGAAAAGAAGCACGATGATGCTTCTTAAGCTAGCAAGCTTCACATTGAAAGATTGAACATGTGGATATATGTGGGAGGACATGACATAGCTTCTACAAAGGAAGGCGACCAAATGGTCCAAATCGAAGATGCATCGTGTATGATGAGGCTAATCTAGTTGGACCATAAGAGGCACTGGACCATTATGTAGAGACCCCTTTGCTTACGACCATATCCAATCAACCTGTCCATGAGTATATCCTGAAACACACGAGAAGAGGGGTCAAAAATCACAAGATAAAGCAAGTCCCTTGTAATTTGACTAATAGAAAGTAAGTTCATCTCAAAATCTGGTGCTTGTAACACATTTCACATGCGCATGGATGGTGTCAAATTGACATCTCCCTTGTCCTGTTAGAGGTAAACGAGTCCCATTTGCAATGACAACTGATTTGCCGGTACAGATCTGTATGAAGTAATCTGCATTCTGTCTCTATATAAATGGTGGGAAGAATCAATCCATGATCCACTCTATCATATCTGCCTTGATACAACCAATAAAGGCATAAGTTATACCTGATAAGATTGAAGATTATCTGACAGAGGCTGCAACATCTGAAGGACCTATAGTAGCACCAATAACAAGAGTCATTATCTCCCTCAGATGGGAGACAATATCATCTATCCGCATGGACCAATTTGATGTTCGCTTCGTCTGCCATGAAGGACCACATTATTTGAACTGAGTAGTACCTCCCATGCGGCGAGATGTAATCATCACTGAGGAGGTTTGTGTGGTAGCAGGGGGTGGGACAATGATCTTGTTGATACTATTGTACGTCTTCTCCGTGGGAAGATAGCCTCACCGGTAAGAAGCTGGGTGCGTGCTTCCTCGTACTCAGGATCTAGAGCAGCTAGGAAAATTCCAACTATCGTGGTGTTCCTGTACGTCGTCTGCTGCTCAGTAGACGTAATCACTGGTATGAAGCGTCTCGAACATGCCACAGAGCGAAGAGTAGAAGTTGTATAGAGGACGACCATTCTGCATGGTCGTGAAGATGTAAAACTGCAACTAATGAATCTTGGCTTCATTCTTCGCTCGAGCATAGATGACTGCCATGGTATCCCACATTGCCTTGACAATAGGCTGATTCATGAAATGTTTGACTATCTCCGTAATGAGAGTCCTAGAGAGCCTGATATCCGCGTACGCATCATCTTGCTTCCATTAAGCATTCTCTTCAATCTTATTCATCGGATCCGGCTATGTCAGAATGTGCTCCTTGTTAATGCACCACATTGAGGGTTAAGAGTTGCCTAGGCCACAACTCATAGTTGGTCCCATCCATCTTAACGATGGGAGCTGGGCCCTTAAAGGCACCATACGAAGAGAAGACACCACCCTTGCTCTCTGACATGGTGAAGAATAGGGTCGAAACGAAACTTGACTAGGGTAGTAGACTGATTTGAACGAGTCTACACGAGCATATAGAGGATTGGTTGTACATGTAGACTCATACAACCATCTCCTTCAATTCAGAATCCGTGCGAGGGCCTGAGAGGTGTTCTAGAGGTTTGAAATCCCCTTTCTCTGGTCAAAATCAGATCGAAAAGGGCCCTAGAATATGAAAAATATGTTGACGAGGATCACTATGGATCCCTGGATTACACGGGAGGACCTAGAAGGCCTCGACGGCGGGCTACAAAGGAAAAGAATGTCAACGAGGCCTAGGGGGTGACGAGGAAGCCCTTGGGGACCAATAGTGGGGGGCTGGCAGCACAAGGGGTCCATGGTAGTGGCGATGGGGCCCTAATGGGTCCTTGCGGCGACACTAGGAGGGCCTCGGGGGCCGCTCGGGGCATCGTTAGAAGACACTCAGGAGTTGTCGGGGGCTACGTAGCAGCCTCCTTGGAGGCTTGGCGGTGCGTGCATGAGACGAGGATGGTGGGTGGCGGGCGGGGTAGGGTAAGAGGTACGAGAACTCCGATCTACGACCTTCACTCTAATACCATGTAGAGAGAAACGAATGAATTCATTATTCATGAGACCCTAGAGTTCTCTTATATAAGAGGAGAATCCTGTTTGGGTAAATTACATAATAGAGATCGAAAGAAAGGAAAATACATAAAGTACAGAATGATAAATAATATGTCAACTATTATACTTATGTTCCACCCTTATTCTTTAAAAAAATGGGACATCCTTATGTTTTAGACCCAATTCTTGAAAACAACAACAAGAACAAAGCCTTTTCCCACTTTAAGTAGGGTCGTCTACATGGATTTTTGCCTCCATTCAAATCTATCTTGGTGCATTGTCGGGCTTAGATCTAAAAAACTAAGATGCCTTCGTATAGTCTCATTCGAACATTCTTAGACCATCCATGCCCTCTCTTAGCTGGCTCAACATTCCAAAACTCACATTTCCTCACCGAGGCATCAACTGACCCCTGCAAATGGCCAAAACACCTTAAGCGATTTTCTCGCATCTTATCTTCGATCGGAGCTACACCCACTTTCATTCTGATGACATCATTCCAAATCCGATCTATACGTATGTGTCCACACATCCACCTTAGCATTTTCATTTCTACTGCTGTCATTCTCCGCACACGTCTATGGTTCACATGCCAACATTCAGATCCATAGAGCATAACATATCTCAGAACTGCTTTATAAAACTTTCCTTTGATTTTCAAAGGAATTTCCTTATCACAGAGAACAATAGAGGCTCCTCTCCACTATAGCCAACTTGCATTTATACTATTTGTAACATCTCCATCAATTTCTCCGTCATGTTGCAAAATAGATCCCGAGTATCTAAAGGAGTCTCTCTTCTGAATTGTTATCATCACCAATCTTAATGTCGATCCCTTCAACATTGCCTCCATCAAAAGTACACGCCATATATTCAGTCTTAGCCCTACTTATACGAAATCCTTTAGTCTCCAAAGCATGTCTTCAGACCTCAAGCTTCTTATTTACTCCATCTCTAGTCTCATCAATCAACACAATATCATCAACGAATAACATACACCAAGGTATCTTATCCTGAATGTGACTTGTCAACTCGTCCATAATCAAAGTAAAAAGGAATGGACTCAAGTTGAACCTTGATGCAGATCAGTGTCGATGTCAAAATAGTCAGTCTTCCTAGACTGTATCCTTACACAAGATGAAGCCATATCATACATATCTTTTATGAGGTTAATGTATAGGATAGGTACTTGTCTCTTCTTCAAAACTTGGGACATAATCATAAGCCTTCTCTAAATCAATAAAAACCACATGTATGTTCTTCCTTTTAGCTCTGTAAATCTCTATTGTTCTCCTCAGCAAGTGGATGGCTTTAATAGTTGATCAACCTGACATGAATCCGAATTGGTTTTCTTTTACTTTGGAAACTCGCCTCAACCTTCTTTCGATCACACGTTCCCAAATTTTCATAGTATGACTCATCGTCTTGATACCTCTGTAATTTGAACAATTTTGAATGTCTCCTTTGTTATTATAAAGAGACACCACAGTGCTTCTCCTCAATTCTTCATGTATTTTCTTGTTTCGCAAAATGACATTGAATAAATTTGTAAACCAAGTCACACCACGCTCACCTAAAACTCTCCAAACTTCTACATGAATGTCATCAGGTCCTACACCTTTCCCATTTCTCATAACCTTCAAAGCCTCCTCTACTTCCTTCTTTTGTATTCATCTGTAGCTTGCGCGATTCAAGTAACTTTCACTACTAGCTAGATTTCCCAAAGTGATCTCTCTATTTCCTTCCCCAATGAAAAGCTTAGGGAAGTATTGCTTTCATTTAGTCTCTATATCCTTTTGAGTAACAAATACGTGACCTTCCTCATCCTTAATACATCTCACTTGAGAAAGATCTTTGGTCTTTCTTTTTCTTGCTTTAGCCATCCTGAATATATCCTTCTGACCCTCCTTAGAATCGAGATTTTTGTACAAACTTCACAAGCTTTTGACTCAGCTTTGCTTACTGCCTTTTTTGTTTCCTTCTTAGCTATTTTGTAGTTTGTGACAGTTTCATCTGTTCTATCCTTAGACAGCTATAAAGCAAGTTCTTTTAATTTTGAGCTTCTCTTGCACTCATCCATTCCACCACCAAGCCTCCTTTTGGCCTAGAGCTCCTCCCTTTGACTCGCCTAACATCTCTTTGGCTACCCTTCGGATATAAGATGCTGCCGCCTCCTACATCTCATTAGTACTTCCGTTATAATCCCAAGATAAGTCTTCTAAAACCTTCTCTCTGAAGATTGATTGCTTCAATTGAAGATTCCACCATCTAGTAGTGATCTTTGAAACCTTCTTTTTCTTTACCAGCCTTTTTATTTGCTTATCTATGACTAACAAGCGATGTTGGGTGGTCAAGTCAGGCTCTCTCCTGGGATTACTTTGTAGTCTTTCTAACATAATCAATCTCTTTTTCTCAACGCAAAGTAGTCTATCTGTGTTCTAATCGAGCCATTCTTTTAAGAATTTAAATGCTCCTCCCTCTTCTTGAAGAGAGTATATGCAATGAAAAGATCATAAGCTGTTACAAAATCCAAAAAGACTTTTCCCTTTTCATTTCTATTCCCGAAGCCATGTCCTCCATGAACAATAACATTCCTTTCCCACATGTCCAATAAGATCTCCACCTAGGCAAATCATTTCTCGTTACGGGATTCCTTGCACAATCTTATCCAAATCCTCCCAAGAGGCTTATTTAATCCTATCATCAAAACCAATTTGTGGTGCATAAACTGAGATGATAATAATAATTTCTTTTTCAAGCACCACTTTTAGCAATATAATTCAATCCCCAGATCTTTGCTCCTCAACCACACAATCCTTCAAATCCTTATGAACAACCACTCCAATACCATTCCTGCCCTTATCTTTACCTGAATATCAAAGTTTAAAACCTGTCTTCTCGATCTCCCTTGCTTTCTCTCCAACCAAACGTGTCTCTTGTAGACATAATATATGAATCTTCCTTCTTTCCATCGCATCAACTATTTCCATCGATTTGCCAGTCAAAGTGCCAATATTCTAACTACCTATCTGCAACTTCCCTGCATCCTCTTTTGGACTAACTTCTTTACCCGCACGCCTCCATCATGCGAGAACCTTTGCAAATTTTAGACTGCATCCGGACGTCGATGCAGCAGAACTAGCCTATTTACTCGTACGTGTTCTTCATGCAAGAATCCTTGCAAATTTTGATTTACATCCGGGCAACAATGTAGCGGCCCTTGCCAACTTCTCATTGCATTCGGGTGATGCAAAGCGTCGCAAGTAGGGAATAACCCAACAAAATCTAGATGTTTACTTAAATCCATGATTACAAGATCCGAGTAAATTCGAGATTCCTAAATAGTATTCTTAAAAGAACACTATTTAGGAATTTATCCGAACAGTTTCGAGACAAATTCCTAAATAGTGTTCTTAAAAGAACACTATGTAGGAATTTCTCTCTCCTGCGCTGGCTATCATCTACCTAACGCGTAACCATCCTCAATTCACCTTGGCTTGGGATCGGCCATGCCTGAGTTCATGCCCAATTCATGAAAAAAAGGAAAAGAATCTCCAGGCACTCAACTCCCTCTACAGGTGCTACCATCCTTGCACCTACTCGAGCGATGATACAATCACCTCCTTCGCCACATCGAATCCCATGCCATGAGATACACCTTCATCGCTGCGAGAGAGAGGGCTGCATGTTGCAGCTACACTCCCAAAGAGAGGGTCCCATCATGTGCATGTGATTACTGTTCAAGGTGGCTGCACTAGCAACTATAATAGTGACATACGTTGCAGTAATAGATTGGCAAACCCAAAGAACCAAAGGCGAAGAAGCAGCTCGAAGAAGAAGAAGCATAAGCTCCACGCGGAGATTCCCTTGCGGGATATCTTCCTCTAAAATGCAGCAATAATGGTAGCCCCATCGAAGGCGTTGAGTGTCAGTAGGTCTTTGGTAACCCCAACTAGCGACACCGCCACCACCCTTAGGGTTGATCTCTCGCGGATTCGTGAGAGAGGGTTTCCCCTATATGGAACCTTAAGTAACAAGCCTTGGTTCGTTGCTACGAACGAAAGGAGGAGGAAATTTTTTTGTGGGCCCACGATGATTAAAAATAGAGGAGAAAGTATTTATAGCCCATCTGGGTCGGTGGTGAAGAAAAATAAAAAGGGGGTTTGTTTTTACATCAAAAAAGGTGTTGGGCCGAATTGGGTCGTGTCTACAAAGAAAAAAGAAAGAAAGGACCTACAGAGAAAAAAGGTGCATGCGAAGAAAAAAGAGGCAAGGAATTTGAAAAAGGAGAGAAGCAAAAAAAGAGAGGTTGACTTATTGGAAAAAAGATGATGAGATTATGGTTTTGTTTTCCCCGCTTTAGTTCTTCTCCCAACTTGTTCAAGTATCTCATATTTTCAGACAAGTATGGGAGAATTGAGGAGTATTGTGTAGAGTTCTCTTGATCAGATTCAAACTTTTTCGTTCATATTCAGACTCTACGCTCAAATTGCTTTAGAGTCTACCAGTTTGAGGCACTTCATTCGACTAATCTAGTTTCTCAAAGTTCTTCGATGAGGTGATTCATTCTAGTTTCACTGACTTTGACAGATGCAAAGAACAAGTTCTCAGATGGGGAGACTCATTTTTGTTCCGGTGACTGCACACAGCATAAATTCTCCGACAAGGAGTCTCATTCCGGTTCAGGTGACTTTGTGCAGTACATAACACATGTTCTCCGATGACGAGACTCGGTTCAGTTCTGCCTACTCTAGCGGATGCAGTACATAGCTCACATTCTCCTCCTCACTACTAGGAGACTCATTCCACTCTAGCCCTACAACTCCTCCTTACTAGCGACTTATGAGAAGGCAACACCTTCAGAAAGCAACCAATAGAGTTTATGTTGAGTTGATATTGTCCATAGTGTCCTGTATATGTGAGTGAGCCCTTTCTTTCTATTTATCCAAGTAGAGCATTGCATGTTCCAGCTTGATGCGGTATATTAGAGTATGCATCCATAAGTAGGTAATTGGATCCCTCCAGAGTCCAATTACCACATGTGCCTATGTTAGTTACCCATCGTATACAATGAGACTTGGTAATTATGGTGGGTCTACACATAAGAAGCCCTTCACTTCTATATTCATTGAGCGAGATCAATGGAAACATCAGCCCTTTAGGCAGTTCGTGGTTTCATCCCGCTCTTTATAGAGTGGGGTTTCACGTAAATCCCAATGCTCTTTCTTGCTCTTTACATTTCTATCTTTGATTACGCTTCCACATAATCGTTTTCTACCGATACCATTCATCTTAAACTAAACCCTTATTCGGGTTTTATTGTCAATTTATAGATTATTTGTTGAAATAATCACATAAACATGCTTAAGTTGCTTCCTAATTAGTGATCGTTTACCCTTTACCTTAGTACATCCAATGAAGAGTAAAAAGATGCCAAAGTTATGCCAATCCAATAGGAAGATTCTTGGTTCATGATAGCATATTACTGCGATACTCTGTAAAGCCTTCTCCCACTATAAAGTAGAGTCGACCATATGGGTTCTTGCTCAAATCTATATTGAAAGATTTGATTATTTTTTGCGTTGGCTATCGACTACCTAGCTCAACCAACACACGAGGGGATTTGAACCATGGCCTTTTTGGTGGTAGATGCACTGCACCACCACCATACCATTTAAGCCGGTACATTAACAAGGTTCAGAAATGCGGTATGCGGTATTCGTTCGATCATGCAATCTAAAATGAGTAAGCAGAGGAATATACAGAGATATATGTGGTTCTTTTGATTCTCACTGAAAAGTGCATTTCTGACTTGACTTTCCTCAACTGATTGCCACACCAACCCTTTTTTGATATAGTTTCTAGTTGGATGGCTTAAGTCAAGTCCGAAACTAACTGGAAGTCTGGAACAAGTCCATCAGAAGGACATTCTTTGGTTGGTCTGTGGCCAAAAGAATTGCACAGAACCAATGAGAACCCTTGACTTTCATAGTTTATAATATTTTAATTTAAAATATTATAAAATACAACAATTAAACGTGATTATATAAAAAGTTGGTGATCTAACGGAATCCAAAATAAAAAACATCAAATAAGATAATATAATCAATAAGATATATAAGCATGATACTATAAATTGATTATTTTTAGTGTGTATTTTGAATTTAATGCATATATATAAACAAATTTGGATTCCGTTGGGAAATTGAGAAACTTGTTTTATTCCCTGAGCCCTAGGCTCTCTTATATAGGGATATACCTATGGGCAAATTACATAAAGTAGGCAGAGGGAAAAGAAAATAGATAAAAAGATACCTAAATATGAAATATTTTTACACCCCCCTCAAGATGGAGCATAGATATTTATCATGCTCAGCTTGGATGAACACTTCTGGAAGGACCCTTTAAGTAAGGCTTTGGTGAAAATGTCTGCTGTCTGGTCCCCTGAGCTGACATGGGATGTAGCAATGAATCCCATCTAGATCATGTCACGTATATAATGGCAATCAACCTCAATGTGCTTTGTCCTCTTGTGGTATGCATGATTATTAACAATGAATAAGGCAGCCTGATTGTCGCATTCCAGCGACATAGGGAGAGGAACATCTATTTTTTGAAGTCAAAATCTGGGGGAGACACTCGATGGTGTTCACCCCAACGATTTATTAAAGAACAAAAAGTAAAGAAGACCGCTTACAGCGAAGGGGAACCCAGATTAACTACATATCCCACTCCTCCACCAGCCTCACTGCATGAATCCCGATGTTTTCCTTATAGAAGCGTTGCTCCGAGAAGAGTAGCGCATTCCTTCCAAGCCAATCGGCCCAGAGAATGGCAATTGAAAATATCAGCTCCCTCTGAGACCTGTCTTTGTTGGCTATCATTGAGACGCAGAAGGAGGCCATGTCCACATTGCATAACCACGTCAGTCCGACCCCCTCCCATATTTGGTTCATCTTGGGGCATGAGAAGAAGAGATGGTCAACAGTCTCAATCGCGTCATTGCAGAGAATGCACCTATCAGAGGTGAAGCCCAGAAGTCTCGCACACCGGTCCCTCGTCATCAACCGTTGTCTGCGTAGCAGCCACAAGAAGAACCCAATCCGTTCAGGGAGCTTGAGACTTCAAAAAAACGCACAATCATGGATCACCACCTCTGAGCGAGATGGCGGCAGCCTGCAAATCGCCCCGAATGCCTTCTTGATCGTGAATGGGGAGAGGAACATCTATGAGTAGATTTGTTAAGACTGTTCGAACCCACATCACTTTTGTACATGCTTGTGCCATAGCTCTATACTCAGATTCAACACCAGATCTAGCTACAGTTTGCTTCTTACTTTTCCACGAGACAAGTGAATCTCTAACAAATATAGCAAATCCTGATGTGGACTTACTGTCCTTGGGGCACCCTGCATAGTCTGCATCTAGGCGTGCTAGTAATAGTACCACCCTTTAAAATAGCAGCCCTGCACTTTGAGATGATTTAAGATACGGGTTTGCTTGGAGTCATCACAAGCTCTTGTTGATTTCTGGCAAACTCCAATCCCTGAAAGTATCTAAGAGCTCCTAGATCCTTGGTAATAAATCACGACCCATAAATTCTTTCGCCCTCTTTATTCCCTACATATCATCTCTTGTAATAAGTATATCATGAACATACACCATAATAACAGTCATACCTCTGGAGGTTCTCTGTACAAAAAGAGAGTGATCTGCATTCGACTGTTTGGACCCCTACTTCTCAAACAAATCTGAGAGCTTATGGAACCAAGCTCTCGGGCTCTGCTTAAGGGTATAGATTGTCTTATGAAGTCTACACACATGTGAACACTCCCCCTCAACAGTAAACCCCGGTGGTTATTGCATGTAGACTTCTTTCGGAAGATCACCATACAAAAGACATTCTTGATATCCAACTGAAACAAGGGCTAATCTCGAACCACGACAATAGATAAAAGAATCCGTAAGGTATAATGATGAGCAACCAGAGAGAATGTGTCAAGATAATCCACCCCGTATGTCTGAGTATACCCACGACAACTAGTCGAGCCTTGTACCTATCTATACTACCATCGACATTTTACTTCACTGTAAAATGTAAATACCCATTTGCAACTTATTATAGACGCCCAGTGGAGGATGGGACAAGGCTCCTAGTACCTCTCGACTGAAGGGTAGCCATCTCTTCTTGCATAACTAATCACCACCGACTGTCTTTCAAAGCCTCTTGATAATTCCATGGAATGTTCACGATAGACAATGCAACTGCAAATTTCCTGAAATCCCAAGTCAAGCAATCAAAGGAGACCATGGATGTAGAAGGACATGATACACAGTTACGCTTCTGCTTTTGAAGCGTAATAGGTAAGTCCCGATCAGCAACCTCTACGTTCGTCCCCTGTGAAGAACCCTGCTCAGGTAGATCATCAGACCCATCGTTAGAAATTATGTATTCGGAGCATACCTCATGTGTGCTAGATGATGGGCAATGGCCACGAATAGAAACTTGCCGGCGGGTACAATGATGCGACAATGGTGGGACTGAGACCATAGGAGGGGATGGTGAAGATGGAGGTGATGGCATATATATTTCATCATCAGAGTCGGAGGAAGTCAACCAATCACCTATAGGAGAAAAGTACAACACAGACTCGGAAAAGGTGACATCAACACTAACATAATACTTCCCGCGCATTGGATCATGACATCTATACTCTTTTGTGTCCTGGAGTACTCGACAAATACACACTTTACTGATCTAGGAGAGAGCTTGTCAATACCTGGAGACTACTGGTGGACAACGACGACTGAGCCAAACACATAAGGAGTAAGTGAGAATAATTCCTTTTCAGGAAAAGTAAGAGAGAAGGGAATTTTCTCACCCAAGACCGATGAGGGCATGCGATTAATAAGATAGCATGCCGTAAGAACAACATCACCCCAAAAAGAATGCGGAGCACGACTCTAAATGAGAAGAGTTCTTGTAACATCAAGCAAATAACGATGCTTCCTCTCTGCAACACCATTTTGCTGAGAAGTATAGGCACATGATGTTTGATGAATAATACCTTGGGATGAAAAATAATTGGAAAGAGTATGGGTACAGAATTCCAAGGCATTATCAGTTCTCACAAATTTCACAGAAGAAGAAAATACATTTTGCACTTCAGTTAGAAAAGTTTTGATAACATCTCCAGCTTCAGATTTATTCTTTAATAAAATGACCCAGGACAGATGAAAGAAATCATCAACTGCAACAAGATAAAACCTGTGTCCCTGATGACCAGGAACACGACTAGAACCCCAAATATCTATATGAAATAACTCAAAAATAGAGCTACTGCTCCGACTCTGACGACTAGGGAAGATAGATGGATGATGCTTTCCCAATTGACATGTCTCACATTGAAAGGACGAGTGAGGAGAGATCTGAGGCAGAACACGACACATTTTTTAGAGCGGGAAATGTCCAAAGTGCGAGTACGACGTAAAGGGTAAGACGGGTCCAGCAGAAAGAGAGGAAATGCCAACATAAGGAGTTCGTATTAAGCGATAGAGACCGCCCTGATCACGACCACACCCAATCACCTTGCCTGTAAGGATGTCATGAAATACAAGAGGAGATGGGTCAAAAATAGCCCGATATAGTAAATCCTTCGTAATCTGACTAATAGATAACAAATTCATAGAGAAGTCAGGTGCATGCAACACATTCTGTCGATACTAGTGGGCGTCAAGCTAATCTTCCCCTGTCCAGTGATTGGGGAATGAGTCCCATCTGCTATAATCATAGTTCGTCCTGGAGGAACCTGTCTGTATGTTGTAAGTTATCCTCTTTCTCCACACAAGTGATGTGTGGCATCGGAGTTCATAGTCCATTCTATCGCATCGGATCCACTTCAGCTAGTAAGTGCATTAGTACTACTTGAGTAACTGGAGGAGGCTGAAGCAGCTACATCTGAATGACTCCCGGGGACCGATGAAGATGTAATAGGACTGACATGAGGTATAATGCCCCTCAAACGTGCTACAAGGTCATCAAATCGTTGATCTAAAGAAGAGGCAGTGGGAGGCTCAATTTGCTCAGCCACTCGAGCAGAAGCAGGAAATCCATGCTTGGAGTAGCATGTATCCTCTGTATGTTCAGGACGATGGTAGTAAGTACAGGGCTGACGAATACGACCTCCTCTGCCACGAGGTCCGCATCTATGAAACTGAGAAGAGCCTCCTCGACCTCGGGAGGCAGCCATCGCTGAATAAGTCTTACTGGCAGTAGTAGACGGGACAATGATCCGACTGAGTCTGTGGAGGACTTCCTCCATGGGAGGAATAGCGGCGCACGTTAAAATCTGGGAACAAGCAGCCTCATACTCAAGATCAAGGGCTGTCAAGAATACACCAACCATGGTGGCATTCCAATAAGTCTTATGTTGCTCATGAGTTGATGTGAGAGGCATGAAGCTATGGAGCTTCTCGAACATCCTACGTAAGGATGTATATAACGAATGAAGGGGCTCACCCATTCTGCTTGATAGTAAAGATATCATGCTGGAGTTGCAGAATCTTTGTCTCATTCTTTGTCTGTGAATAAGTATCAGCGAGTATATCCCACATCGCCTTGGCTGTGGGTTGATGTAGCACGCTATTGGCGATCTCTATTGCCAATGTACCTGAAAGCCAAACCTTGGCATATGCATCATCCGCCTCCCATGAGGCATTACCCCAATCTTTTTAGCCGGCTCTTTCTCGGTAAGAATGTGTTTCTTACCTGTAGACTTCATCATGCTCATGAATTGCATGGCCCACAATTCGTAGTTCGGCCCATCCATCTTTATTATAGGCGCAGGACCTCTGAAGGCTTGTAGTGGGGATATCTATCATGCTTTCTGACATGACGGCTAGAGAAGGATAGGGTTGAAGACTGGACAAGCGTTGGTCTACACTGATATAGAGAGATTTGGTTGCATGTGTAGACTCAAGCAACCAATCTCATCAAGAGAGAGGAGTCGATGACGGTGCCCCTATAGAGAGAGAGGTCGACGACGACACTCCTGGGGAAAGGAGTTGACGGCAACACTCCTGGGGAGAGGATTCAGCGGCGACACCTCTTGTATAAAAGAGGTGTTGCGGCACCCCCAGAGAGAAAGAGGTCGGCGGCGACACCTCTTGGAAAGAGGAGGTGCGAGGACACCTCTTAGAGAGAGGAGGTGCGACAACACCCCCTAGAGAGAGAGAGGTGCAGTGGGACCATTAGCGGCATTGGCGGAATCCGAGTAGGGGCGGCGGCGGCAGAATCCGAGTAGAAAAGGCGGTGGCAATGGGGCTAGGGTTAGGATTTGTAGGGGTATGAGAGCTTCGGTCTAGGACTGTTGCTTTGATACCATGTTGGGAAAAATGAGAAACTTGTTTTATTCCTCGAGCCCTACGCTCTCTTATATAGGAAGAGACCTATGAGCAAGTTACATAAAGTAGACATAGGGAAAAGAAAATAGATAAAAAGATACATAAATATGAAATATTTCTACAGATTCAACATAGAATACATGTATTCTATAAGAAAACCTTTAATGTATATATAGATACTATAGATAACAAAAGCTAAAGAAGAATCATAGGTATACAAATCATACACCCAAAATTCTACACACATATGTATCTCCAAGGGATAAAACTTGTTGACAATATAGGGGAAAATTGTTTTGTATAAAATTTATAGATGCACAAAAATGTAAAGTGCCATACTGTTAATTAAGTATTTCATGTTTTATTTGAAGAACTAGTATGAATTTCATTATATATAAAATTTAAAAAGAATAAAAAGTTCATTAATAAGTATTGAGAACAATAAAAAAATGGATATGATAAAAACTACCATAGATTATATTCCCAAATGCAACATATACGAGAATAATGAAAAGTTGCATCATTGTAAATGATGATATAAGAGTTGCTCGGAAAAAAAATGAGTTAATATATCATCAACATGCCATGGATTAACATTAATCCTATCAGATATGCGGCCGCATATGCCGAATATTCGGACCGCATATGCGTTTTGACCACATATTGTCGCATATGGCATATACGCTTCGGTCAAGTGACCGAATACGCATATGCATTTGCATATGTGGCCGCGTGGACCTCATTTTCGAATACTGTACATTACTATCATACTCTAAGGCAAAAAATATAACTAATGGTCAGATTTTCTCTTTATTTCTTCTGATTTGTTGCCACTGCCGTTTCTAGGTCCATTGGCCCCAGCCACCTCAGCTTTATTCCGTCCCAGCAACTTGTAGGCTCTCTCTTCGATTCTGTTGCTTGTTACTTATCCATTCTGTTTTTCCACCTCCTCCTACACATATACCTCAGCCTGTTCTCCATGCTCAAATGCCTTCCCTAACATCCAACACGCCTCTGGTAATGTTTGAAATTTGGTTTCAACTGATGGCACTAGTGCTGTGGATGATGACCACGAACTTTTACATGATGAGTAGAGGTATACTTGAAGTGCAGGGACCACCACAAGAGGATGATTTGGGGTGGCCTATTGCCTTGTGTAAAGGCAAACATAGCTGTTTGAGATACCCCCTCACTGGATGTATGTCTATGGCACAACTTTCGGTGGATTTCGGGAAGTTTGTTGTGGGACTATCTGCCATTGAAATCCTACATACATACCATGCGACTCTCAAGGTGAGCAAATGGCGACTTGCCATGAAGGAGGAGATGACCACATTACAGTCACATGACACTTGGGGCACTGTTACAACTCCTTTAAGAGTGTCTATTGTGGGATGCAAGTGGGTGTTCACAGTGAAGTATTGAGCAGATGGCAACATAGATCGCTACAAGGCAAGGCATGTGGCTTGTGGGTTCACCCAAACATATGTGGTGGACTATCATGATACTTTCTCTCCAGTAGCTTGGCATTCTACACTACACATCCTTCTCTCTGTTGTAGTGACTCGAAACTAGCCTCTATATTAGCTTGTGTGATGAATGCGTTTCTCTATGGTGTCCTATAGAAGGAAGTTTACATGTAGCAACCACTTGGGTTCGCTGCTGAGGGGGAGTGTCATAAGTTGTGTCGACTTCATAAGGCTATATATGGTCTTAAGTTGAGTCCTCGAGCATGGTTTCAGAAGCTCTCGAACTTGATAGAGCAGCAAGGGTTCGTGAGATCGATTGTAGATCATTCACTGTTTGTTTAGAGGTCCTAGAGAGGTACTGTTTCTATACTGGTCTATGTTGATGATATCATTATTACATGGGTAGATGTGCAGGGCATTTAATCATCAATGGTTTCCCCTAGTCAACAATTTGTAACTAAGGACCTTGGCGGTCTTAGTTCCTTCCTTGGACTGGAGTTTGCCAAGAACCAACTGGGTCTTGTGATGACCTAGAGGAAGTACGATACAGATCTTCTCTCTGAGATGGACATGACAGATTGCAGGCCTATCACCACTCCTATGAACCCGAGGATGAAGTTGTATGATGAAGACAATGAGGAGGTTGACAAGAGGAGATACAAGGAGCTCGTTGGGAAGCTCCTATAGATGACCATCACCATGCTAGATATATCCTTTGCTACGAGTTGAGTGAGTCAGTTCATGCAGCAACCTAAGCATGCACATATGGATGCGGTTTATGTGATTCTCAGGTATATGAAGACCTCATCTGGCACTGATCTTTTATTTAGTGGAGGTGCATCCCTTGCCATTACAACTTGCGTAAATGTAGATTATGCATGATGTCACAAGGACATGAAGTCTGCCTCTGGCTTTGCAGTGTTCATATGGGGGCTCCTTGGTATCATGGAAGAGCAAGACGCAGATGGTGGTTGTCAGATCTAATACAACATCAAAGTATAGGGGAATACATAGATGATGTTGGTCGGATCCGTTTTGACTGTCCTAGCTGTTGAGGTGCCTCTTCCCATGCACCTCCAATACGACAAGCAGGCTGCTCTTTTTATTGCTAACAACCCAACCTTCCACGAGAGGACCATGCATATCGAGGTAGGCTGTCGCTACACTTGAAACATGATCCAGAAGGGTTTCATTTCTACCTCTCATATCAGCTCATGCGAACAAACATCATACGTGTTCACCAAGGCTCTAGCTAGAGGGTCATTTCAAATGCTGTTCCAAGCTGAGCTTGATCTATATCTACGCTCCAGCTTGAAGGGAGGTGTTAAGATATTAGTTATCTTATATCCTTTTTATGCATTCTATTTTTTTCTGTCTATACCATGTAATTTGACCAACAGATTTCTTTTCTATATAAGAGAACCCTAGAGCCTCATAAATAGATAACCTATTGCATTCTCTATCCACAAATGACAAGACCCATACCACAAAATAAATGGATTTTGGCAAGATCGTATTACCCGATGGACTCAACCCTTCCATGTTCTCAACAATTGCTGACCCTTGTGGGGATCATCTTTCTTCTTGCTCCATTCATGTTGGGATTCTTTTTGCTAACAAACGAACGATTCAATAGCTGAAGTAGAAATTAAATGTTGTTCACTAGACCTGCGTAACTCCATCCTATGTGAGAGTCAGATTGAAAATCTGATAGTTTTTTTCTAGAGGTCCTATCATTATTACTATCGACATTTTCAGTTTCGAAAAAGGTTCATTAATAATAACCACTACTTCGATATTATTCCTTTTGTTGAGCTCATTGTCTCTGGATCTTTTATGTTGCAAATTGCCACCATTATTCTTTCCAGATCAGTTCTCAGAAGAAGAAAACTGGTGTTATTGCTCCCAAGAAGTTTGTGCAGAGGGTCAAGAAACAAAACGAGCTTTTTCGAAGTTACATGCACCAGGTAATTTATAATCTTGAATATTTTCTATTATGTGTTATTTAAACCTTGTGATGTGCATGTATTACAATTGTGAGAGATTAGAAGCACAATTTTAGTGCAATCTATCAAGGATTTTTTAGGGTTCCCATTAGTCTAATGTGAGCACCTTGGCAAGAAAATTGCAAATCATCTACTTAAAGAATTAGTTTAATACAACATGCTTCTAGTTTCAATTTGTTAATCTGTCTTAAAAAACCATTGTTGATGCTGGCTTCATTTTGATTTTATAGGACGCCCATGAATTTTTGAATTTCCTACTTAATGAACTTGTTGACATCCTTGAGAAAGAATCAAGAGCTTGTGAGACCTCCAGCCCTCCATTATATGAGAAGAACGCGAATGGGATACCCAAACCTGTTGCAAATGGTGTAAAGAAGGAACCTCTTGTTACATGGGTCCATAAAAATTTTCAGGTGAGATTATTTTGTAACGCGGCTTTCTCTTGGATTACGGTCATACATTTTGTAATCTTCAGGTCAAATTCGTTGCTAGTTTCTAATGCTTGTAAATGTGCTGAATTAATATTTGCTTCACAGATTTCTCGATTTGCTCTGTATTTTTTGTAGTGGACCTCGGAGATGTGATCGAACTCACGAGGTCTATATACTTCTGCAATGTTGTGTTATGTAAATTACCTTTTCCTGTCTAGACAATCTCCCTGAATATTTTTGTGGCTCTGACTTCTTAAGTTAGAAATTACTCCTTGGCGCAGGATTTATAATCGTAATTGGTGGCAGTAAATTTGGTTTGTCTATGTGGAGAAATTTTGAGAATGAATGGATTTTATTATTCAATGGGTACATGTATCTTATATAGCGTGAAACCCTAGAGAGGTGAAAAGAGAAAATTACATAGATGTCCCATAGGGGTTACAAGACTCAATCAAGGCCTTAAATGTCGGATTTCGGTTTCGTTTCGGTAACTGACCGAAACGAAGTTTCGATCAAATTTCGGTTGGTTTTTGAACTAGGGCCCCAAATTCCGGTCGATATAGGCCATTTCGGCCAAATTTCGGTCACCCACCGAAATCGAAATTCGACCGAAATTTGATCGAATTTCAATGAAATTTGATCCCATGGACTTAATAACTATAAAGAGAGTTAACCCATTAATTCTGACACTTGCCCTAAAGTTGGAGCATATATATCGATCATGTCCAACTTAAAAATCATCCACTAGAAACATTTCTCCGGTAACGCCTTCGTGATTATATCTGCAACCTGAAGATCTATGGGGATATGAGTAGTAATTTTCCCTCGTCGTACAACATCTCGAATGAAGTAATAGTCAACTTCAATGTTCTTAGTTCGTTCATGAAAAACTAGATTGGTGGCGTTGTAGGTAGCAGACTTGTTGTCACAATAAAGCGACTAGAGTAGTAATATGAAGTCCAAGCTTTTGTAGAAAAGAGACAAGGTAACCATTGTCTGCTTCTTGCTACGCCATAAGCTTATTACCAACAAACATATAAGTGTCTGTAGTAGATCATTGGTCCTCAGATGAACCAGCATAATCTACATCGACATTAGCGGTGATATCAGTATTACCATTGACCCCATATCTTGTAGCGTCCTCAAACTCATGATCAATGTTCTGCAGGATGCCATATAGTTTGCATCCAAGTAGTCCAATCTCTCTAAGAATACCTAAGCTATACTTTTGTTGTGATAGGTGTAATCCCTCTAGAGTTCGTATCACCTTAATGTCAAGAAAGTAGCGGGGTTGACCAAAGTCCTTTGTGATAAACACCTTCTCGAGGAATGTCTTGGTCTCTGAAATGCCAACTTTGTCATCGCCTGTAACTACCTTATCATTAATGTAGACGATCAGTATTATTGTGCCAATGGATCGTCGTCTGACGAAAACAGAATAGTTAGATGCTGTCCTGTAAAAGTAAAGAGAGCTAATCTCAGTAGTAAGCCTACTAAATCAGGCTCGTGAACTCTGCTTTAGGCCATAAATTGCCTTATGAAGTCGGCACACATGCTCCCGTCGATTGAGTAACTTGATGGTCGTGTCATATAGACCTTCTCCTTGAGGTCACCATAGATCAAAGCATTTTTCACATCTAGCTCAAAGATGGATTAGTTCTTATTAGCCGTAACCAAGAGAATAGTGCAGATAGATCCCCTCATGGCCTATTGAGAGATTTATGTTATTCTTTTTCTATTTTAGTTATCTTCCTGTACTATGTATTTACCCAATACGGTCTCTCACTTCTATATAAGAGGGTCCTAAGACACTCTTGATGAAAAAGAGAAAGTCTTCGTTTCTTTCCGCATGGTATCAAAACCACAGTCCTAGGTCAGAGCCTTGTGCCCTAGATCCTGTCCCACCAATGCAACCTCTAGCAGCTACCCTAGCAGTTGTCGGGGGCCATCGGGTTAACTGGCGGTATCACAGTACCACCTGAAGCCACCGACGGTGCCCCAACAACTATAAACGACCAACCCAACGATGCCCCGACAACCCCTCGACGTTACCCCAACAACATCCAACACTGTCGGAGGGCGATAACGGTATTTCGACATCGTTGTAACCTTATGCGGCACACTAGTGGCACTCGGCGTGGCTTCCAGTGAAGCCTAGGGTTCCGCATGGCCCCCTTTTCTTCTCTATTGTACACGTGCATCACCCTGGACCCCATTGCGATTTGATTATGGGCTCAGAAGTGTGAGTTCAACTCGATAAAACATCCCTCCGACCCTACCACGCATGAAAGTTGAATGAGAATGGTTGTGGCTTGAGTCTACACCTGCAAGCACTCCCCATATGATCGTGTAGACACGTTATTATCAGTCTACAGTCCTAGTCATTGTCCTATTCCGGCACCATGTTAGAAAATAGAGTTGATGTCACATCATCACGCGCTTTTAAAGGTCCGACATCCATAGCCAAAATGGATGGGACAAACTATGAGTTGTGGGCTAGGTAGTTTATGAGCCTCATGTAGCGTCATGGGAAGAAGCGTATTCTGACTTGGAAGAGCCGACTGACAAGATTTGGACTAATGCCTCATAGAACGCGGATGTCACATATGCACATGTTTGGCTATTTGATACTATATTTGTTGAGATAGCCAATGATATCTTGAGTCAGCCCATAGCCAAGGCGGTGTGAGATATCCTTGCAGCAACCTATTCTCAGGCAAGGAATGAGTCAAATATTGCAACTCCAGCATGATATTTTCACGATCAAGCATGGTGGTAGCCCCCTTCATCCCTATACACTTTACTCAAGGGTATGTTTGAGATAGCTACATACCTTTGACAACTACATCGGAGCAGATAAAGACATACCGAGATTCTGTTATGATTGTGGTCTTTCTGGCGATCTTAGATCTGGAGTACGATACAACAAGGTCTCAGATACTCACCTATGCCACAATACCCCCTATGGAGGATGTTTATCACAGACTCAACAAGCTTACCATTCCGTTTATCGTACTGACTCAAAGCTCCTCAACTATGGCAGCATCCCACGGTAGAGGTGGACCATCCCGGTTTAGGGGATGCTGTACTCGAGGCAGAGGTGATTCGAGGTCACACGCAAGTATGTCATGCAATGGACACGTGCTATGCAAAGCATGATTTTTCACTCTTCGCCTGTGTCACCAAGCAGGCTCAGAATATTATCGATCCAGTTGATCATAGATTCAATGAGTTTGTTTGTCACATGAGGGAGACCATGCCTCATGCTGGGGGATTACCGGCTGTCCCGTTAGGACCATTTGATGTAGCTGCTTCCCATGTTGCAATAGTCGACCGACTATACCAAACAACCGGTCTGACTATGCGGTGCGAGGAATCCCTGATTGAACAATATATAGTCGACTTGATCGAATAGTCATTCCGACTATTCTGCCGTCTATTGGCCGACTGCTGAATTTATGTTATTTATTTTTATTTTAATTCTGAAGCCTTACCATTAATAACAATATTACTAGAAATGTGAAAGATTCAGTATCTTGTTAATTGGTATTTTTATCTTGGATTCTTGTTAATTGATGGTCATATATGTATAAATATATAAGAAAATATGTATTAGAATTAAATCGTATATTTAAATAATTGAAAAATACAAAACCTAATAAGTCCGACTAGTTGCCCAAACACCGATTGTTATCTATTTAGTGGCCGCTCCGACTGAATACTGAATACCTACTTCTGCAACACTGGTTGCTTCTGCTTCCACCAGTACCTCATGTACGACTTATGCACTTTCTAGTTGCTACATGACATTATCTTCCGGATTGGTGCTTCTTGTCATATCTATGGAGATCGATCTCTGTTCCACTCATACAATCCTGTATAGTCTTGTAGGTTAGTAGTGGTTTTTGATGGGACACACTCTCCCACCATTGGATAGGGGGAGCATCTGTATAATGTTCCTTCTGCATTAGGATTCTTTATGAATCTTTTATATATAGGCCAAATTACAAAAGATTTGCATCGTCATGCCGTATTTGACCCCACTTCCCTTGTTTTTTAGGATATACTCATGAGCAGGGTGATTAGGTATGGCGGGGAGCATTGAGGGCTTTACAAATTGATTTGGTCCCTATATGTGGGAGCTTCTTCTATCTCTAGTGGATCCATCTTTCCATATGTGGTATTTGCGTATTGGTCATTTCTCGTTGCAGCAAATATGTTGACTCATTTCTTAGATATCTCTCAAGTCTACATTCCATTGTGAGGCATGTCAACTGGGAAAACATCACTGCTCTAGCTTTCCAAGTCGTTAGGGTTCGTAGTAGATGACGTCTTTTTGAGCTTGTTCACTTTGATATTTGGGGTCCGAGTCATGTCTCTGATCATCAGGGATAGAGGTATTATCTTGTCGTTGTGGATGATTATTCTAGACTGTCTTGTATGTTTTGCAGCAAATATGTTGACTCATTTCTTAGATATCTCTCAAGTCTACATTCCATTGTGAGGCATGTCAACTGGGAAAACATCACTGCTCTAGCTTTCCAAGTCGTTAGGGTCCGAGTCATGTCTCTGATCATCAGGGATAGAGGTATTATCTTGTCGTTGTGGATGATTATTCTAGACTGTCTTGTATGTTTTTTGTTAAAGAATAATTCTGAAGCTTGTTTTGTGATTCAAATCTTTTTGAATCATAACAATAACAACAAAACCTTTTCCCACATTAATTAGGGTCGGCTACATGGATTCTTTACCTCCATTCAGATCTATCTTGGGTCAATCTCGGAATTAGATCCAAAAACTATATCCATTTGTATAGTCTCATTCCAACACTTCTTGGGCCTTCCTCACCCTATCTTAGCCAGCTCAACATCCTAAAACTCGTATCTCCTGACTGGAGCATCGGCCGACCTCCTTTGCAAATGGCCAAGCTGCTTTAAGCGGTTTTCTCGCATCTTATCCTCGATCGAAGGTACACCGGCTTTCTTTCTGATTGCATCATTTCGAATCCGATTGTGTCTACACATCTACCTTAGCGTTTTCATTTCTTTTACCACCATTCTATGCACATATCTATGGTTCATAGACCAATATTCAAATCCATAGAGCATAACAGGTCTGACAATTGCTTTGTAAAACGTTCCTTTGATTTTCAAAGAAATTTTCTTATCACCAAGAACATTAGGGGCTCTTCTCCACTTTAGCCAACCTGCATTTATTGTATTAGTAACATCTCCATCAATTTCTCCATCAAGTTGCAAAATAGATCTCAAGTATCTAAAAGAATCTTTAAGCCTTTGTGAATAAAATAAAGAATATTTTTTTCTACCACTATAAAGTACATTCATTTATATAATGAGTTGGAATTTGTACGATTCAGTTGTTTCATTTTTTTAGATCTCATGGTATTATTCATTAGACTTCGTGCCCATATACCTATCAACAGAATGGTATTGCCGAACGCAAATACCATCATCTCTTTGACATTACCATGACTCTCCTTATTTAGAGATGAATACCCTATTCCTTCTGGGGTGACACGGTTCTAATTGCCTGTTATCTGGTCAATCGGATGCCATCCTCGGTTTTGTGAGAGAAAGTCCCCTTTTCAATAGCATTTCCTGAAAAGGATCTTCTCCCTTACTCCACGTGTATTTGGATGTATGGCACTTGTTCATCTTTTGAACTCTGGACATGACAAGCTTGCATCTAGAGTTGTCAAATGCTTTTTTGTGGGTTATTCTCGTACCTGAAAGGGTTATCATTGCTTTGATCCTATTCGGAGGAAGTACTATGTAAGTGTCGACGTCACCTTCTTTGAGTCCATGTACAACACTCATACATGTGACATGTTGACTTCATCTAAGTTTGGGGAAGAGGTAAATTTTTACCTCCTCCTATGCCTTCGCTTTCACCTACTCCTGCCCCCTATGCTCCATTGCCTTTCCCATCATCAAACACATCCCAGGTAAATTCTGAAAACTTGATTTCTATTTATGGTACTGGTGGTTTGGATGATTAACAGGAAGCTATACATGTTGAGCAAGGAATACCCTAGGTGGATACTATACAGGATGGTGATCTGGCTGGCCTATTGCTCTACGTCGGGGAAACACAATTGTGCCAAATAACTACTTGCTGGATATAACTCATTAAGACGGTTGTCAGAGGAATTCAGGAGGTATGTTGTGGGATTGTCAGCTGTTGACATCCCATGCACATAATAGGATGCCTTAAAATAGAGCCATTGGTGTCTTTCTATGAAATAGGAGATGACAATGTCACAATATCGAGACATGTGGACTCTAGTTTATTGCTCCAGAAGGTGCATCTGTAGTTAACTGCAAATAGGTTTTTACAGTGAAGCACAAGGCTGATGGCATTGTCGAACGATACACGACACGATTGGTAGCTAGAGTATTTACTTAAAGTCTCAAACATATGGGGTTGATTATTTGGAGACTTTTTCTCTAGTGGCTTGACATTCCACACTACGCAGCCTTCTGTCAGTTGTTGTGGCACGTGACTGGTCGCCCTCACGGCTTCATGTTAAAATGATTTTTTGTATGGTGATCTACAGGAAGAGATGTACATGCAGCAACCACATGTGTTTGCTATTGAGGGGAAGTCTCACAAGGTATGCAGACTTCATAAAGCTATGTATGGGTTATGGCCTTAAGTAGTCCCGTGCTTGGTTCCAGAAACTCTCATATTTGCTATAATAGAAGGGTTTCATGCACTCGACTACAAATGATTCCCTCTTTGTTCATAGGACTCGATGAGGTACCATCATCTTTTTGATTTATGTTGACGATATTATTACCACTGGAGATGACATTTAGGGCATCAATGTGACTATGTTTTTTGGGATAACAGTTTGTCACCGAGGACATGGGCGGGGTACATTATTTTTGGGTCTTGAATTTGCCAGGAATCAGCATGGTCTTGTGATGACCCAAAGGAAGTATGTTACATACCTTCTTTTAGAGGCAAGATTGACAGACTACAGACCGGTCTCCCCTCCTATGGATCCAAGCACGGAGTTACATGATGAGGACACTGATGATGTAGATAAACGAAGGTACACGGAGATGTAGGAAAGCTCCTCTATGTTATGATCACTAGGTCGGATATATCATTTGCCGTGAGCAAGGTCAGTCAGTTTATTGAGCAACCATGATTGGTGCACATGGACGCTGTGTACATGATCCTGAGATATCTGAAGTCTTTTCATGATATGGGTCTATTATTTAGCAAAGGGACTTCTCTTGTTGTCATAACTTATCCAAATGCAGATTACGCTGGTTATCTCAGAGACAGAAAGTTTATCTCAGGTTTCATTGTATTTGTAGGAAGCTCATTAGTTTCCTGGAAGAGCAAGAAACATATAGTGGTCGCAAGATCTAGTGCTGAGTCAGAATATAGAGCTATGACACAAGGTATCACTGAGATGATGCGGTCAGATCAGTTCTGACTAACCTTGGCATTTATGTACCTCTTCCTATGCAGATACAATATGATAATCAAGCAACACTCTTTATTGTCAACAATCCCGCCTTCCATGAGAGGACTAAACATATTGAGGTAGATTGCCACTACACATATGGTATGAAATAGAAAGGTTTCATCTTCACTTCCCATGTCAGCTCAGGGGATTAAACAACATACATATTCACCAAGGTCCTAACCATGGATCCGCTCCAGACATGTTGCTCCAAGCAGAACATTATAGATATCTATGCTCCATCTTGAGGGGGCGTGTTGAGAGATTTATATTATTCTTTTTCTGTTTTATTTGTCTTTCTCTCTGTATTATCTAATTTACCCAACAAGGTTTATCACCTCTCTATAAGAGGATCCTAGGATACTCTTGATGAAAAATAGAGTCTCTGTTTCTTTCCACACAACCTATGGAGAAAAAGTCTCAAAATGATCCACGTCATAGGTCTGAGTAAAGTCTTTTGCGATAAGCCTGGCCTTCAATATGTCAATAGAAGCATTAAAATGCTTGTCTGGTCATGAAGACCCATTTCCAGGCAACATGATTGACACTGGAGGGATATGACACAAGATCCCACATACCCCTGGATATGAGTACATCTATCTTCTCATCCATGACCTTTTTCCAACCAAGAACCTGTAATGCAATATGATGATTCTGAGGAATAGAAATAGCCATTAGAGCATCTGTAAATTGCTTGTCACACATGGATAGACTATCAGTGGTAGAAAATGTGATATGGGATGTATATGGCATTGCCTTATTGTTCGCCACAGAGCTATATGGATTTCTAGAAGAGCATCTAAAGCTGCAACATTGGTGACACTTGAAGAAGATACATCATCTGCAAATAAGGAACTTGTAATATAGAGTCAGAATGACTAGTGTGTTTCCTTTCATAGACAATGGGTGGTGGTGGGAGCTCCAAGGGTATGCCACTAACATATTGGGTAAAGTAATTGATCTGTTCAAAGAAAGTAACGACAGTAGAAATTAGTGACAATGACCAGCAGTGTCATAACACTTATACCCCTTTTGGGTGTAAGAGTAGCCAAGAAAAATACACTTGATAGCACAAGGAGATAATTCATCTATAGTCTGGATTATCTGGAAATTATGAACGAATGTAGTGCAACAAAAATTCTCTATGGCAGTGGAAATAATGTCTCATCATAATCTAAAAGAGAGAAAGGAGTTACCCTGTTTAGGACACAGGACGAGACCCTATTGATGAGATATGTGGAAGTGAGAATGACATCCCCCCACCAAGTCTTGGTTACCTTCATGTGAGTAAGCCATATACTTGCAATGTCTAGAAGATGCCAAAGTTTTCTTTCTGCTACTCGATTATGTTAAGAGGTATACATACATGATGTTTGATGAAGGGTTCCCTGAGAGGCAAAGAAAGACACAAAGTCCTGTTGGGTAAACTCAAGAGCACAATCAATTCATATACTTCGAATACAAGTAAAGAAAGATGTTTTAATTAATCGAAAGAAGGTCTTGACAATGATGTTAATTTCTAACTGTTCCTTGATTAAATAGACCCAAGAAGACATGTTGTAATCATTTATAAAGACAACAAAGTATCCGTGATTGACAACCGTGCGAATAGGACAATGTCCCTAAATATCACAATGGACTATAGAAAATGACGATGATCGATGTGACTCAATCCTAAGTGGACAGGAAGTGCGATGATGTTTACCGAACTGGTAGGCTTCGCTCTCAAATGGTTTTAGTGAGGACAACTCAGGAAACTTGTGAGAAAGAGCACTAGCAGAAGGGTGACCGGGATGTAAATGCCATAGGAACGGGTCAACAGAGATGGAGTTCACACCCGCAAAGGTTGAGTCATCAAGGATATCAAGGTAGTAAAGACCATTCTTCTCATGCCCCTATAAAAAATCTGCATTGTCTAGATGTCTTGAAAATAGTAGTATAACTCATCAAAAATCACACGACAATTTAATTCAACACATAACTTATGAATGCCAATAAACTCATAGACCCCGTTCGGGTAGAGGGCCCATTTCTTCTCTCTCTCATGTGGGTCCCACCTTTTCTCTTTTTTAATACATTAAATAAATCAATTCTCTTTTATCAATTCCATAAAAAATAATATATTATATCATCATATCATGTACAAATTATAAACTACTCCACTTCTCACTTTTTCAAACTTTAATACAATCACATCACAATAACTATACACTTTTTCAAACTTCAATACAATCATATCACAACAAACCCACCCCCAGTTTAACCCTCTATCCTAACACCAAAACACAAAAATGAGTTACCCTCTACCAGTTTAACCCGCCCTAACCCGTGTACCAAACGCACCCATATAGGAAAATTTGGTATGTAGTAAACGCCAGAGAGCCTTATCTTGGAAGAGAACTCCATAGTCCCAACAATGGTAACATGAGAATGAGCTCCATTGGCTAGCCGAACTGACGTCACCGTGGAAGATTGTTGAGAAGAGGTCATAAGACTGCCTTTCCAGTCAAGTGGGTAGATGCACCCAAATCAGTGATCCATGCTGGTACCAAGGTTGAAAATAAAAGTGTTCGCTATAGTATATGCAAGGTTCAGGAAAGCGGTATGCGTATGCGTTTGGACTGGTCACCGAATACTGATTAAGCGGTATGCGGGGGCATATGCGGGTATATGCGAATCTAAGCGGTTTTCTAATTTTTAATTTAAAAATAAAAAATATCTATGAATAACATTACCACTGAAGTTATATATCTAAGTGGAGTTAAAGAAGATCTAAGAAAAATGGTTAGTAATAGTTGTCTAGGAAAGAGGTGATGCTTCAAAGCAACTTCGTCATTTCGTGTACCCATCGGACTTGTTGAACGGGCACCTGACTAGGAGCACGATCAGGCAGTCCGTGCACCCACCAGGCACCACTTTCTCAACTGGGCTCTGGAAGTCAGGGAAGAGGCGGGAGCTCGCAACGGAAAAGTCTACTTGGACGCTTTCTTTTTTGAAGCAATCGATAAGGCCGGGTATAGGGAATGTCTACTGTGCCCTAACTCGATCATTCTACTGACTCCGAAGTCTGCCTGTGGGACTGATTAGCATCTTCTGGGCTGACGAAAGCATACTTTCTCCTTGTAGTAGTCAAAGCAGAAGTAGGCCACGTAGATCATCAGTGGTCGACTTCAGTTCGCTATTCTCTCTATCTAGTCGTTTGTTCATGACAGGAACAATATACATACGTGGCGGAAATCCCACCGTTGGCTGGGACCTCTCCTCTTGCTTAGCTTCCCTACCTTCTTCTTAGTATTCTTCACTGGATTCACTACTCTCAGTGTCAGAATCCTTCCCGGATCACATGTTAGATGGGTGTGTATATATACTTTTAATTGCCTCATATTTAATCACAAAAAAACATTTACCATAAAAACTTCACGTTATATGATTCGTAATAACAAAACTTCAATACACATATATGCACTACATGCGCAAAACCTCAATCGACATATATAAAAAATATTCGACTATACATTGCATATACTGGTGAAAACAATTCATGAGAAAAACATAAAACATTGCATATACATAATGGTATAATGCATTGCAATTGTATAGAAATGCATGTCATATTCTAACAATGGAATGAAGAGGCAGAGTTACAGAATTAAGGACCTGGATGAGAAGATTGAAAAGTTTGAGCCGTTGGAGTAGTATGCGGGGCATATGCGGGGCATATGCAGGCCGCATATGCGGGGAGGGCGCATAATGCACTGATTCAAGTAATCGGTGCGGTCTGCATGCCGCACGGGCATATGCGGCCGCATATGCGGCTCGTGCGACCGATTTTTTGAACACTGAGTATATGGGGTAGTAGCTAATTGCGTAGTAGTAGCCTCACTAGGAATAGAGTTGTATAGAAGCTTCATTAAGAATGTGATAAAAGTCCCTTGATCGTCGAGGAATACCTTGAAGGTTTGAGATCAGAGCACGTAGTTATCTGTGTACCTGAGTTTGATAGAAGTTCCTTATACCATCATAGAAGACGTAGTATACATGGGCTTGGCCTCGATAGAATTTGATGCCATCACGGTCAAATATAAAGTTCAAGACATAGTTGTAGGAACTCAAATAATCATGAAGATACAACGCGTATCCCTTGTTTTTTGAATCCAAAGAGGGGGACATGTGCTAATGTGTCAGCCCCAGATTTATTAAAACGTAATGAGGGTTTACAAGAAGTCTTACATATTCCAGGATTATAAGAGAATCCAAGCATGAAAGACAACATTTTCACAATAAAAATGCTGAGAAGAAAAGATATACCCATTACGAGCCAACCAAATTGCCCATAACATAGCAACAAGCCTCATGAGCTCCCCCTTGGGGTGATATCTTTCCCTAAACTAGAAGTCCCAGAAAAGCTCCAAGCTTTGTAGGTTTAACCAATTATCCCCAATCTCTATCCTAACTACAGATGTTTTCGTGCATTGAAAAAAAGATGCTCCACTGTTTCTGTGTGCTTCGCAAAGGGTATATCGGTTGGATATGATAGATAATATTCTTTCACAATGATCCCTTGCCATAATTCTTCTTCTATGCATCAACCACATAAAAACATCAATTCTGTTTGGTAGCTTTAGTTCCCAAATAAACTTGCAATCACGAACCATGTCATCTGTTCTAGAAGGTGGATGCCTTGAGATAGTATTGTAAGCCCTTTTCACCGAGAAAGTTTTATCTTTCCAAACCAGTGATCACGCCCAATTGACAAGCACTCTATTTGTCTGAGAGATTCAAGGAGTAAGAGATATTCCTCGGGACGTTGATCAAAAAACTCTGTCAAGAAGAAGGGCATCGAATTTTTGTGCGCCCAACAGTCCCAGAACCTTGCTTTACGGTCAATGGCCAAAGCAAAAAGGCAGGGGAAACTGGAGGAGATAGGATCGCTACCTTACCAATTGTCAGTCCAAAAACTAAAAGAGGTACCATCACCGAGCACTGGTTTGAACATATCCTTAAAACGAGGTATCACTGAGCCAAAGTTGCAGAAAGCGGTAGTCAGTACTCGGTCGGCAGGGGCATTGACTAAGGATTAATCGGCAGTCGGACGTCTAATCAGATTTAGTCGACCATTAGTTGGTTTTGAATTTTTTAATTATTTTAAATATATAAATCATTTTTATACCTATATTCTTATATAGTAACATAGATTTGTACATTTTCTATACTATCATAATGAAAAAAAAGAAGTAATTGACTTCAAATATAAAATTAAGCATATTAATATAAGTTTTCTTTTAAAAAAAGGTAAAAAAATAAAAAAATTAAAAAGCTCAAAGTAAAAGTAGACCGACTAGTTGGCCCGATTAGTCAGGTTGACCGATTAATTGCTTATTAGGCCTAGTCGAGTCGGCTACCCCCGACTTGACTAGTCGGGCCGACTAGTCGGCTGAATTTTACAAGCTTGCGCTGAGCTGACTCCTTTCCAAAACGTCGAAATTATTCCAGAGATCAATTATTCGTACTACATCCATGTTTCAGACCAATGACTTCAGGAGATTATTCCAGGGGTATCCAGAAATAAAGTAATCAGGAAATCAATTATTCCAGAAAGAACGATGACTCCAGGGATTATTCCAGAATGATGGGATTTCCAGGGTGATGACTCCGGAAAGATCTGCAGAAAAAGGCGATGCCGTGATGGGTCTTGCGGCGATCAACCTGGAGGGTTATGACCTTGAGCGCGATCTATGGCTACAGGCCTATGGCACTGTGTGGGGCCTTCCGATGATGAGAGAGGCCCCTGCGGAGCCGAGCCAAACCGACGGAGATCCGCTTCACGAGGGTGGCTATTTATGGTGGTCCAAATTAAGATACGGCTCCGGTCTAGGACCGTCACTTTGATACAATGTGGAGAAATTTTGAGAATGATTGGAATCTATTATTCAATGCGTCCAAGGGGTTTTTCGTATAACGTGAAACATAGATGCCCCATAGAGTGAGTGAAATCTAATCCTGGAGTGAAAAGAGAAAATTACATAGATGTCCCAAAGGGATTACATGACTCAATAATTCTAAAAAGAACCCATTAACTCTAACAATCTCCAATCTATTTTCTAAGGAATATTTATATTTTGACCGAGAGGAGCTTTATTGGTTTTTGGCAAGGACATAATAGTCATCTCCTGCAAGTTTTTGATTTGAAGCCATATGCATGCAGGGAATACTTACTAATGAGACAAGATGCTTGCGCTGTGAAACGGTGACAGCAAGGGATGAAACCTTTTTCGATTTGAGTGTTGATATTGAACAGAACAGTTCGATCACAAGTTGCTTAAGGAACTTTAGTTCAACGGAGACTTTAAATGCGGAGGACAAATTCTTCTGTGATAAATGTTGCAGGTATGTAGTTAATCCTTTTATACTATACTCGATGTTTTTTTGAAAAGGAAATTGATGTATGTTTCCCAGAAAATCTTTATTTATATCTAATTCATCTTAGTTTCATTCATGGGTTCAAATTTGGCAAAATTCGGCGGAATTTCGGTTTCGGTGGGTGACCGAAATTTGACCGAAATGGCATATATCGACCGAAATTTGAGGGGGCCATGTTCAAAAACTGATCGAAATGTCTGAAATTTCGGTCGTCAAAAATTCGTTTCGGTCCATCACCGAAACGAAACCGAAATCCGACATTTAAGGCCTTGGTTTTGTTTAGTTTCACACTGTAAAGCACATATATGATAAGTTAAAACACATAGATGATAAAGTTACTAGCTGTGTTTTTTTTATATATTTCCCATCTATTTTTGCTGCCTTGGGCATCAAATTGCAAGATTAGCAATCCCTAGAAACAGTGGGTACGATCAACAACTTTTAATGTAATTTGCAATAGAGGGGTTCCATCGTGCTCCACCCAATCTTTCTTGCTCTATTATCTGTTGGGAAAAAAGAACACATTTACTCTGAAGGCCTACCCCTCCTTATATGGGAAGAGGGATGGTGGAGAAATTGTACTAGGACCCCGGAACATAAAAGAAATAGATAAAGGGTACATGAGTAATAAATAAAAAACCAGCACTCCTCAAGCTGAATCATATTATTATGCATGTTCAGTTTGAATACACATATAATAGGATCCTTGCAAGAGGTTTCATGAAGATATTTGCAATATAATTAGGAATAAGACATGAAGTCGTTTCTCTATTAGATTGTGGGTATAGTGACAATCAATCTCTGCATGCACTATCTTCCCACAAAGGCAGGGTTATTGACTATTAAAATGGCATTCTGCTTATCAAAGCGCTTGCCACGGGTATGCAATCTCCATGCTTAAGTTTTCTCATACAATTTAACCCTATCTTTCGCTACAGATTGTGGCATAGTCTTTTACTTTGATTATTTGCTTGGTCGATTATGCAACAAGTTTGCTTCAAAAAAGCAATCATATAGTTGGCTTCCTGTTATGTCAATTCCTTAGCATAATTTGCATCATATTATCCTACTATCTGCAATAAGAACTCCTTTCTGAATAGGAGTTCTTTCCAAGGCGCAACCTTCTCAAAATATGCATCACAACATATAGATGTAATCTTCTAGGACAACTAATAGATTCGTTACCCGAGTTAAAGGAGTATCGGGTTCTAGTGATGGTGTGATGCATACATGATCAAGGACAAGAGAATATACACAGCAAGCTTCATGGGTTGAGAGAGGAACGTGGATTACCAGATTCCATTGAAAATAAAAGAAAAGGGAATAAAAAAGTCAAACTCCATACTTTCGATTTCATATGATATGCTCCTACAAAAGATATATTATATATAAAGTGTGGACTTACGAAAGGAAATAACAGACTAAATTTGGATACCATTCAAATTAAATTAATCGGTTCATGGTAGACCCTTGATTTTATTAAACCAACAAGAGATCCCTAATTTAAATAAATCAACTAGATCTAGTAAATTGTATATCCCTAATTTATATCAATTTATTTAAAACAAACTAAATTAGGAATGACTCATGTTAGTAATGTATTTTTGCGGTTCTTATATTAACCACTTTGAGGGTAATTATGTATTTTCCCCTTTATTGAGCTCTTTAGGGTTCCGTCCTATATAAGGACCCCTAGAACTCCTTAATAAAAATGCTATTTCATTCTCTTATTATTTTCAACATGGTATTAGAGCAACGATCCTAGATCGGGGTTCTGACCTAAGTCCCTCCGCCACCACAAGCCATAAAAAACTTCACCGTCATCAAGAACTTGACACCAAGCCCCCTGTGCGCCACCCAATGCTACCTCCAAGCTTCTACATCACCGCAAGGGGGAATTCTCTCAGTCCTACTTCTTCACGTTGCCTTCGACGGTGCTGGTAGGTCCCCATGCCACCTACTGCATCGCCACTAGAGCCCATCGCTGCCTACAACAATGTTGTTAGGACCCCATGCCACCTTCAGTGGTGTCGCGAGGAGGTGCCACCTTCGTATACTTCTCTGCAGAACCTCCAGTGGGCCTCCCAATATTTTATACCTCCGCCTGGAGGTCTCCTTGGGACCCTGCACAAGGAGCTACACCTTCTCCACATAGAGGTCTCCTTGGACTCTAGTCAACGTTGCTAGTACCCTGCGTAAGCCTTGATCATCCTCCAGCAAGCTCTCCTGAAGCCTCGTGATCTGTGCCCCTGCTCTGTTGCTAGGCACATCTTCTCAACGCCATGAACATTCTGACTCCTTTCTATTCTGAGAAGACCCTACATGGGTCTGAAATCGTGACTTCGGTCACATTTATGTCTGATTAAGACAACAAGAATTTTCTAGGTCACTTTTTTCTTGACCTACGTAATCACCATACCATCCACAGAGCCCAAGCCCATGTACCCGACTTCTTTTGTGATGATACAATGTTTAAACTAAAGGGCTCCGAGAACTATGATCTATGGTCTTGATCATTCAAGGTGTTCATTGATGGTCAACTCAAGAACTATGTTCTTACTAAGGATCCGCCCATGGAGACAGATAAGGACTATGATACCTAGTATGTGGACAATTGTCGAGTCATTACTTGGGTGACCAACAACGTCGATCCAAATATAATGTCAAATCTTCTCTACAAGGAAACAACAAAGGCAATGTGAGAGAGTCTTGAGCACACCTACTCCTAGGATACTACTAATAAGTCCGGGCTCTCTGACATATACATACGGATTTGGTTTGCTAATCAGGGAGATTCTACCATGGTTGAGTACTGCCAGCTTCTTACGAGCCTGTTCGAAGAGCTTCTCATTTTTTATCCCGCTTGCCGCGACAAGCATATATGAGAATGTGCAGAGTGATAGGTGTATCATTTTTGTTTGCATTGCATCCGCGATACAAGCTTGTTGTTGGGGTATTTGTTATGTGCGCCTATTGAGTTGTAGCAGGGTAAATGGATCCTGGAGAAGATCCATTTACCCCGTCCAGTGTTTAGTCCCACATTGTCCAGTGGTGGGACTTGGAGTCTCTGGAGAGGCTATATAAGGAGCCCCAGACCTCCTGTATCCATTGAGAGAAAAGCAATAGAAGCATATGCCCCTTTGAGGGCTTCTCCCGTGGTTTCATCCCGCTCCTTACGGAGTAAGGTTCCACGTTAAAATCCCGCGTTCTTCATATGTTCTTTATCTTTATCCATGTTTTCGCTTTCGCTTCCTATTTGGTATCAGAGCGAGTCGATTCTCGAGGTTTTTTTATGTTCGTTTGTAATATGTTCGAGATTCGTTTTATGTTGAAGATCTGTTGTTCGTGTTCGAGATCTTTTCATATCATTCTTATTCTACGATTGGATTTATGTTTTAGGGTTTCATTTTTGAAACCCTATTTTCTGCTGTCAAAGCTCTATCTTCCAGGAGGCCCCTCGAGGGCTTCAATCCAGGCTGAACCACTGCGCTCCAATCACCAAACAGGGCGCATCCCCAATCGCCCCTACCTCGCGCATTTTCTCTCTGGTGGCGCCAAAAGACCCCCAAGAGGTGGCACATCTTCGCACGCTTCCAGCTCGCAGGCGAACCCAGACGACGCTTCCAGCTGTCCTCACATGCACCCTGCCGCATCTTGATTCTCAACATGCACCCCTCCTCGCGCTTCCAGCCGCACAACACCTCCAGGGGAGGTTCTCTCCAGGCGGCGCATTAAGCTTCGACCTCTCCATGTCCCTCTGCAGCCGCCGCCTCGCACTCCAAAGCGGCGCACCATCGTGTGATGGCCTCCCTCCTCCTGGCCTCCTTCGCGCTCCCATCGCACACGGCCTTCTCCAGTCGATCTCCCAACATCTGCGCGATCTCCAGGCGCACTTTCCTGAGCACGCATCTCCAGACATCGAGCCCAGGCAGCAGGTGGCGTAGCCCCAATCCGCCGTCCTCTCGATGTCGCCTGCAGCCAAGGCGGCGACCCTCCAGCCTATCGAACTCGAGTGGCGGCGGCAACAGGAGACCCCCCATCGTGGGGCGGTGCCTTTCGTATGCAGGGTTTGCACGAAACCCTAAATAAAAGGGGAATGGAAGGGCCCAGGTCGGATAAAAAGTGAGTTTTTTTTATAAAAAAACAGAGGGAGGTGAATAACCCAAAAGTGGGCGGCTGCTCTTATGAGCCCACTGTGGGGTGAGAGGGTTTTTGTTAGAAAAAAAGGAGGGTGCATTAAAAAAAATTCCGTATGTGACGACGAAAAAAGGAAGGAGTGTTTTTTTTAAATATATACATATATATTGTTTGAAGAAAAAAAGACGCGTACAATAAAAAGCTGTATGCAAAAGTTTTGCAAAAAAATGTTGTAAGGCAAGCCGAAAAAAAATGTTGAAATGGCTTTTGAAAAGGTATATTTGGATGGCTTATTATTTTTTTTGGAGAAAGCCACAAGAGATTTTTTTGAGAATGCTTTGTTTTTCCCATTTTATTGTCTTCTCCCAACTTTGTCGATGTCCAATTTCCGACAAGTATGGGAGAAAGGGGGAGTATTGTGTAGAGTTCTACATGCCAGTTTGTCAAATGATTCAAATCCAGATTCTTCAATCCAGATTGCATGGCCAGCCAGATATTTCATATTCTACAAGTTTTTCAGATGAAGGTTTTTCGATGCGCAATTTTAGACTCGACATTCAGATTCCGAGTCCACAGTATGATGCGCAGGTTCAGACTCGACATTCAGATTGGTCAGAGTCCAAGTTCGAGGCACTCCATGTTGAGAGGCCCATTTTTCGAGTTCTCCAGAGAGACTTATTTTCAGATACGCACATGTATGCGGTCATTTTCAGATGAGCACTTGTATGTCATCATTGTCAGAGGTCCCCATCCGTTGTTGTTTCGGCTAGAGTTTTCATGTGAGCCATAGAGACTCCAGAGCAGAGGACCATTCCCTATGCCATGTTGGCAAGGGTTTTCATGTGGTATCATAGGGACACCAGAGTAGTGTACCATTCTCTGAGCCAGATGGCAGAGATCCAGTTCTCCGACGAGGAGACTTTTTCAAACTCCATTCTCCAGCGACCATGGACTCCGACGAGGATTGCACAGCCGCGACTCCTTTTCAGCTAGGCCCTTTTCAGAGATGGAGCAATTGTCCACATTATTGTGGTGGGCCAGAGTACTCCGACGAGGAGACTCATTTCCAGTTGCAGCGACTCTGACACATGGAAGGACATATCGATATCGGTATCGATATCAGTACCATGTCGATACGATATATCATCAGTATATCGACGATATATCGACGCTATATCACCGACATTGAACCGAGATTGTGAATAAAATGGCATGTATCGGGTCAATATCGACCATATCGGCGATATATCAGTGACCTGCCGATATCGATATATCGCCGATATATCGCGACATGGCCGTCCATGCTCTGACATGCGCAGTTCAGAGCGCATGCTCTCCGACGAGGGGATTCAACAGACTCACACTCCAGCTCGTTCGTCCTCCTCACCTGCACGGCATGAGAAGCAACGTCCTCGACAGCAGCAGTTGTGCGCATTGGGTTGATATTGTCCGTAGTGTCATGTAGCGTGGGTTGAGTTTCTTTCTGTTTGTCCAAGCTGAGCATTGCATGCTCCAGCTTGAGGGGGAGTATTTGTTATGTGCGCCTATTGAGTTGTAGTAGGGTAAATGGATCCTTGAGAAGATCCATTTACCCCATCCAGTGTTTAGTCCCACATTGTCCAGTGGTGGGACTTGGAGGCTCTGGAGAGGCTATATAAGGAGCCCCAGACCTCCTGTATCCATCGAGAGAAAAGCAATAGAAGCATATGCCCCTTTGAGGGCTTCTCCCGTGGTTTCATCCCGCTCCTCACGGAGTAGGGTTCCACGTTAAAATCTTGTGTTCTTCTTATGTTCTTTATCTTTATCCATGTTTTCGCTCCCGTTTCCTATTTTCTAACACTTGTGAAGGACCAGTTTCCGACCGCTGATGCACTGTCCACACTTGAGACCATCTTTGGTCTCCTGTAGGAACTTGATACTCAACTCAGCATCCAACTACTACTCTATCTACGGAGACTACAACCCATTATGCTACAGGACGACCCATCTATCAGGGAGGGCACGACTGTGACTTTGGACGTGGTCGCACTCGTGAGTCTGGACATTGACGTAATTTTGTTTTGGGCATGGACGTGATCCTGCTACTGCTCGCTATCCAACATGCATACATTGTGGATGCTAGAATCATCTGCCTGGGCGTTGCTGGGCAAAGTTTGGCATGTCTCCTAATGCTAACATTGTCTATGAGACAACTTCATACGAGGGCCCATATTATACTACATAGGCCTTACATGGTCAACCTTCTAGTGATAGTCAGACACCATTTACGACATCTGAATATGCTCGTTTGTGACAACTTCTGCAGAACTCCTCGGCCATTGAAAATTGTACTTCTGCACCTACTGCTAATCTGGCTACTATGTCAAGTACTATTGCCAACTCTGCTTCTGCATCCAACCCTGCATGGATTATTGATTATGACGCATTGACTCATCTCGTGGGAGAAGGTAGCCTTCTTACCTCCTCACAGCCATCTTCCTCCGTGAAGATTGTTTAGGTTGCTAATGGGGTTTCGATTAGCAGCCTCATTAGGACACTGACGTAGGTTTCCTCTAAACTCCGACTAGCTGGAGTTCACTGCTATCTTGCTTTTCCGCCAAGGCCTTTCGATTACGGTCACTATTTCGGGTTGCCACAAAGACCTAAGGAATTGAGAAAATTGTGTACTGCAAAACTCTAATGCATTATCGAAATGAATAAACTTGACTTTCGCAGAGAAAATATTCCTTATTTCGTTAATAAAGGACTCGATAACATGGCCTACAACAAACTTGTTCTTAAGAAGAAACACCCAAGACAATCTCGAAAACTCATCAACTGCAACAAGATAAAACCTATGTCCCTTATGATATGGAACACGACTAGGACCCCAAATATCAAAATGCAGTAACTCAAACAAACTATGACTGCTACGCCCCTGACAACTCTGAAAGGTAGAGCGATGATGCTTCCCAAGCTGGCAAGTCTCGCATTGAAAGGTGGAGTGAGGAGAAATTTGTGGAAGAACATGACACAACTTTTGCAGAGGAAGATGACCAAATCGAAGATGCCACATATAGGGGGATACCGATCCAGAACGAAGAGAAGAAACACCAGCATAAGGACATTGCACCAATCTGTAGAGACCCCCTTGCTCACGGCCAATACCAATCACCCTGCCCGTTAGTATACCCTGAAACACAAGAGCAGATGGATCAAATATGGCACAACGACAATGTAAGTCTTTGGTGATTTGACTAATTGAAAGAAGATTCATAGAAAATTTAGGAGCATAAAGAACATTCTGAAGTCTCATGTCCGGGGTCAACTGCACCTCCCCCTGATCGGTGATGGGAGAATGTGTCCCATCTGCTATTACGACAGATCGTCCATTCTGAGTCTGGCGAAATGTGCTAAACTGGCCTCTGTCACCACAGAGATGATGAGATGCTCCTGAATCCATGATCCATTCTGACAAGTCTGCCCTGTAACAAATAGTAAAGGCATACACTGTACCTGATGTAGATGCTGATGCTGAGGCATCCATCTCCGAGGATCTCGAAGGAGAGCCAGTCGACCCAGTAGTGGGCATAATCTCCCTAAGTCAAGCAACCAGTTCATCAAATCTCTCATCAGCAACATGTGAGGAACCCCTAACTGGTTGTGTCTACTTTGCAACCCGAGTTGAAGCAGGAAATCCATGCTTAGAATAGCGTGTTTCCTCATAGTGGCTAGATCCGTGGCAATAGGTGCAAGGCTGACGAGGGTGACCACCCCCTCCTCTGCCATGGCTAGAGCTCCCTCTGCCACGATATGTTATATGACTTCCCCTACCACAAGATGCCGCTATAGCTGAAGATGTCTGAAACTTCAAGGTACCTCCTGAGGATATAGATAGCCTGCTCAATCTGCGATATGCATCCTCCATTGGAGGTATGTTAGCATCGGTAAGGGTCTGGGCACGATCAACGTCATACTCAGGATCGAAGGCTGCTAGAAAGACTCCTGTCATCACAGAGTCTCGGTATGCCTTAAGCTGCTTTGGAGTAGCAGTCAAGGGGATGTAACCATGTAACCTCTCAAACATACCCCTCAAGGAAGTGTTAAGATAAATATATCTTTATGTCTCTTTTATGTAATTTCTTTTTCTCCGAGTACTTATCATGTAATTAACCCAAGTGCTATTCTCCTATATAAGAGAGCCCTCGGTCACGTCTAATGCAAGTAATTCATTTTCTCCTAACATGGTATCGGAGCAACGATCCTAGACCGAGGTCCCGGTATCCCACCCAAAACCCTAACCCTTCACCCCCCCCGCCGCCGCCAGCCTCAGCGGCCACCGCCGCCCATCCGGGCACCGCTGTAGCGCGCCCCTACGGGCGTGGCTCCCGCAGCCAGCCCCTCCAGGCATTGTCGCAGCCCCCAGCCCTAGCAGGCACTGCCGCCGCTGTGCGCACCTGCGCGCAACCCCTCCTCGCAGGGACTGCCCTAGCGGTGTTCCGGCCCGTCTTCTAGGGTGTGTCTCCTTGCAGGGACTGCCCTAAAGGCCTTGCCTAGTCGGGACAGCCAGTCAGGCCGTTCCTCTGCCATCCTTGTATGTATAGAAGCTTGCAGTGGACTTCCTGTCAGCCAAACACCCTGGTGGTTTGTTTCATAGTATGCATCAATGTCCATAAATCGAACAAGTACATTATATACCAATAAAGAGAATAGTTTGATTTCTCTGGTGACTCAGAGTCTCAGAGAGGGAGAGTAAGCCACAAGTTGACTCGTGGAGAGATCTCGAAGAGCATTGTCAGAGAGTTTCCATGGATGGATAACGTTGTAGGATGGTGCAACAAAAGAAACCATATCTCAGAAATGACATCTCGATATTGAGGATGTATGAAACTGGTGGGGTGCAGTACCAGCTCAGTTCTCGTCTCGACGTCGCATATCGAGGGAGATATCTACATTGCAAAGGACGAAATCACTTTGCACGTGATTGTACTTGCCTAATCTGCTGGTTTAAATGTGGCATGATCGATCGTCGTCAGTGGAACCACCCTGTTATCAAAACTTGGTGTAAGACAACCATCGAGGGGGCTAACCATAGGGCAATTTCTCCGCATCTTGTTGGTGAATGTAGGGGTGTTCATGGGGCGGGTCCCCAACCCATTCGATCAATGACCCGCTCCTACCCATCATTACTGGGTCATGGGTCGACCCGATCCGTTCTATTGGGTACCCGCTTCTAACGGGTACCCGAATTATATGGATGGGTTACGGGTACCCGTGGGTATCACATCCAAAGTAAAAATATATGGATGCAATTCACAACCAATATATTCTCTCATTAATGAAGGAAACTCATAAAATTATTTTATAAATTCGACATGTATGTGTCAATGCTAGGGATGCAAACATAAGTATTACCATATCTTTATCCGTTTTTTAAATATGAATACGAATGCATATACAAATATCGACGGATATTAAAATATATTGTCATAGCATTAAAACAGATATAGATATAAATGGATATTGATCGCAAATGAGTATATATGAAATGCCTTATATATTAGCTTAAATATACATATATTGGTTGGATACACGTGATACAAATATATTAAATGTATTTATATCATAATAATTATACTATTATGGTGAAAAAGGTATAAAATTATGTTAAATATGGTTGCGGATATCAAATATTTGAAAGTGATATCCGTATCCATTCTAAAATGGATACGAATACCGATGTCAAAATATCTACAATGAATATGGTGACGGAGTGAATTAGTATATATACTCGTATTCATTTGCATTATATTTAGACATGAAAGGATATATACTGATACAAACGCTTGCGGATATCAAATATTCGAAAGTGACATCCGTATCCATTTTAAAATGGATACGGACACCGATGTCAAAATATGTACAATGAATATGGTGACAGAGTTAATTAGTATATATATTCGTATTCATTTGCATTCCTAGTAAGTACAAGGAGTTCAGCGATAAGCAGAGAATTACATGAATTAAATGGATTAAATATGCAACAAGCACATCAAACAAATTTTAATTGAAATCACCGTCCCCCCTTTTCCTTCCGATCGTAGAGTGTTTGTTTCCTTCCGTGTGTACATGAGAACCCCGATCGGAACTATTAATTTTTATAGGGGATGGGCAATCCTTGCATTATATATTAACGGGCATGCTTTGCAAGTAGGGCTTTGTCCCCGCATCCCATATTATTTTTCTCGTAGCGTAAAGGCCGAATCCTTGGTCCCCTCGGCAGCCTCCTCCACCTTGCCGAGAATAACCGTGTCGCAACGCCAACCTCATTCGAATTCGATCCATATGTTTTAGGTTCTGTCCCGGAAATCCTAAAAAGAGGAGGTCCTAATGGTCCTCATTGAGATATTGAAAGTCTTAGCGTGTGAACAGTGGTGATTTGAGGTGAAATCGGCATGTGTGGGTCTGGTTGTGGCCCGTATGGGATAATGGAATTGACCCAACCGGGTACCCGGTATGCCAGCGGGTATTTTCCATCGAATTAGCAAATTGGATGGATCAGCTACTTACGAGTACCCGGCCCAGAAAATTTTCTCGGGTACCCGTAAACATAGGGTCAGAATTGCCTGAATGGGTCGGGTGCAGTTTTATATCATGGAACGAGATAATAAGGTTGTTTTGTACAATTGCATCTCTTTTGTGCGGATAAGGAGTGTATGGTCATGCCATAAGCCATCATAGAGATTGCATGGAATCGTGCAATACATATACGTGTAGCAAATGGCAAGCAAATAAAACCGTGGTGTGATAATCTAGCAATTATGCATTTTGCCAATAACCTCATGTTTCATGAGCACACTAAGAACGTATGCGTATGCGTTCGGACATGTCACTGAATTCTGAATAAGCGGTATGCGGGGGCATATGCGGTTCTGTGCGATTTTTCTAATTTTTAATTTAAAAATAAATAAATATATGTAAATAATATTACTACTGAATTTATGTATCAAAGTGCAGTTAAAGAAAATCTAAGAAAAAACAGTTCATGTTAGATGGTTTGAGTAGATGCTATTAATTCCCTAACATTTAATACAAAAAATTTAACCATAAAAACTTTACATATTAGATGATTCGTAATAACAAAATTTCAGCACACATACATGCGGATTTGCAATACATAGGCAAAACCTTAATTGACATATATTAAAATATTAGACGATATATTACATATACTCATGAAAATATTACATGAGTAGACATTGCATATACATAATGGCATATTGCATTGCATTTGTATACAAATGTATTGCATATTCTTACCGTTGAATGGAAGAAGAGGCGTAGCTACGAAGGTAAGCACCCAAATGAGAGGATTGGAGAGTTGAAACTGCTAGAGGCGGGCCACCAAGCTGTTGGAGCAGTATGTGGGGCATATGCGGGATATGCGGGGCATATGTGGGAAGCATATGTGCTTAGGGTGCATAATGCATCGATTAATATAATCGGTTCGGTATGCATGCATCATGGGCATATGCAGCACGTGCGGCCGATTTCATCAACACTGGTAGATGTTGATTGCCACTGTTCAAAGAGGTCTTCTTCTGACTGCCGTAATCGTATCCTTCCGATAGAGCATGTTGGAGAGATATTTACGGAGGCACTTCTGAGATATGTTCTAGCAATATGATCACGATAGATAAAATATACTCCAAACTTGAGGTGGAATCAACCTGTGTAAATAGGAAAATTAGAAAATTGGTATCTTTCCTTGTAGTATCTTTTTCTTATTTACCCTTATCCGCTACTACATGTGTTTGTGTGTGGAGGCATTGGGTTTAGAGTATAACATATCAAAATAATTTATCTCATCAACCAACAAATGCTATCTATGCAAAAGTATTCACATGAGTCCCTACTTGAGTAGTTCCTACAGTCGAGCCATCGGGTCCTGTTGCACGAAAAGTACCATGTCTATGGAATAATAACTTGCTACCATTTCATGCAACAAGATTGAGCACACTAATCCATTGCTACAATACATCTATAGTCTACTCATTTGTGTTCTTTGATGTCGCTAAAGCTTCAGCATGCCATTGTAAAATTAGTTAGAATCCATAATTTTAAACTGTACCCTGGAGGATAAAAGTTCGTTCTGTGCTTCAAAAATCTCTTTGATGAGATGCACAACTTTCGTTTAACTAATTTGAATCCTTCACTGCTCTCCAGTTTTCATGGTAATCAAGGTTCTAATCATAAGCTATGGATTAGTTACGGTGATTTGGTGTTCACACCTCTTGTTTGGTTCTTGGATGCAGTTTGCAGGAAGCACAAAAGAGGATGAAGATAAAGAAGCCACCTCACATCCTCGTTATCCATCTTAAACGGTTCAAGTACATCGAGCAGATGGGCCGATATAAAAAACTGTCATACCGGGTAGTGTTTCCCTTGGAGCTGAAGCTGAACAACACTATTGACGACGCGGATGTTGAATACTCTCTTTTCGCAGTAGTAGTTCATGTGGGGAGTGGTCCCAATCACGGCCACTATGTTAGCCTTGTCAAAAGTCACAACCATTGGCTTCTCTTCGATGATGAGAACGTGGAAATGATTGATGAAGCTCAAGTGCAGATTTACTTTGGTTCTGCTCAGGAATTTTCCAATAACACAGATCACGGGTATATTTTATTTTACGAGAGTCTTTCTACAAAGAGCTGAATATACCGTGGGTCATCTGATGTTTAGGGAAGCTATATGATCTCACTATATTTGATTGTCTCATCCCCCAACCATACACCAATGTAATTGTATTAAAGCAATCGAAATCTTGAGATGAGATTCAAGATATATGATGTTTTGGATGCTAGTTGGAATGTACAGTAGACGGTGAAGTTTTTGTTATCCTCAGGGAAAAAATAAAAAGTTGTCGCAGTTCAGATGGATGAGGAGAAACTAAGATGAAATTTTAATATACACTTTGTTGTATTTTTTACCTTGACCGCAATTTTCCATACTAAGCATGTTCATGACTGGATGTCAGCATCGGCCGTTGTTCTATGTAAAGTATATACATGCTTTCCAGGCCTCCTGTTGGTGTTATAAGCTTCCTCTTCTAACTACTTATCTACGAATATGTACCTTTGTGACAAGTGTTTAGATGTTCCCGTGTAGATTCAGATGGACAGGCCGGAAAGTATTTGTTGTAATTCTCCGTAGTAGTAGCTTTTCTGATTTTCATACAGTCTGACGCAGGTCAAAGCAGTCGTATGAAGACAGTTTTGTCCTGCCATTTTACTTCCTGATGGTTTCTCGTGTTTGGATTGGAATCAGACATTGATCAATCCGTCTCTCATTCGATCAATTGACCCCTTCTCTGCATCACGTCACATATTCTTTTGTGAGAATAGTTGGAATGATACTCATGTGTGACCTAGTGGTCAAAAACTGTCGCCGATGGTTTCACGAGGTGGTGGCTATGCATGATTGCATCTATGAATATTAACTAGATTCTTTGCAATGAACAGTATCAATAACAATGATTTTTAAAATTACCTTTATTAGATGATTTAGAGTGTTCAAAACTGACTATTGCTTGGTTAAGAATGATATTTTTTAAAAAATAATATTTCTTTGCTTGAAAATGAACTCTTGTAGTATAAAAGGAAACCGTCGATCATCCTGAAAATTGGTAGAAAGGGAAAGAAAAATAAATGACTTTCATTCAGCTTCTGGAAGTTCTTTACAAGAAAAAGCAAATGAACTTGAATAATGACATCTAAGTCAAAAGCTAATCCCCGCGAAACCGAAATCAGAAGACCGATATAAAATAGCATTATAGACACCAAGATCTTAAGGATATTGGCCATACTACGAAGTAGATCTACCTGCAGTGAATCCCAAGATGAACCGTATTGGATAACACCCCAGTCGCCCAACTCCTCACTCGACACCCTCCTCCCCGAAACCCTCCTCGCCCCCAATCCCTTGGCGCACTTCCCCCTTGCCATGCATCCTCCTCATCGAGCCTTACCCCTCAATCGTGTACCACATTCATCGCAATCCCTCTTTGGCGATCGGCTACCCTCGTCCCAATCCCTCTTCGATGATCAGCTACCCTCTTCGGTGATCCCCCTTGCCCCCATTGGTTTGCTCCTCTACGGATGGAGTGTCTCCGCTCATACCCTCTCCTCTGCCGGCGACAATGGCCTCCTCCTACAACGCTTCGACCCTAGCCAATGTGTCACCCTCTGCCCCTTCACAACATTCACTGCCAACACTGCATCTATAATAGATGGTACACATGGTGGCATAGTTGCAAGTGGACAATCAGTTGGTGGCGAAGGATTTTTTATATGAAATTAATTGTTTTTGTATTTTCAAAGTTGGTTCTTGTACAGATTCCTCCTTTTTTGGCGGATTGGAGCAGAGTTCTACCATGGATTCCTCATCTTTGCATATTGGAGATATCTTCTATAGATAGCTTCCTTTGTAATGTACGGATTTTTGTATGCAAGTGAACATTTTTGCATTATTATGCTAAATTTGGTATCAGTATGCCTTCTGCTGCATAATTGAGTGAAAATTAGTTCGGACCTTTCTTCTTTTCGATAAAAGGTGAAGACAGGATTTTTCTTTTGGAAATAAAGTTTTTTTTGTATAATTAAGTGAGTTCTTATAGGCATTTCTCACATGTTGCGTATTTGAGTGAAAATATGTACGAATCTTTCTTGTTTTGTATACATGATGGAGAATGAGATTTTCATATGGAAGTGACTTTTTTGGAGACTAAACAAGAGAGTGAGGTGCTTCCTCACCTCTTTGTTCTTTTTACTAGTGAAGGTGCATATGCCTCTTACTGAAAACACAGAGTGGGCTTCTACAGAAATGAGATGACCCTCCGGAGGTTTGTTTAAGCCGAAACAACAAGAATACACCCGTTCAGTATTTAAGTTTTACATTAGAGTGAGATCTAGAAGGGATTCCTCCTATGTTGCATATTTGAGATAACTTCTTTATGTAGTATGCTTCCTTCGTATTGAACAATATTTGTATGCATTGAAAGTTTTTATTTTATTGAGCTAAAATTTGTATAGGTATGTCTTTTGCTACATATTTAAGCGAAAGTGAGTACGAATCTTCCATCTTTTCGATGGAGAAGGATTTTATTGGAAGTCCACGTTTTTATGAACCTTTCTTCATTTGTATGCAAGGTTGGAGAAGAAAATTTTTGTATGAAAGCGATGATAAGAAAATTTTTGTATGAAAGCGATGATTTTTATATATTGAAGTGAGTTCTAGTAGGTATTCTTTCTCTACTATATGTTTGAGATAAGTTGTTTAGGATGTGAGCTTCCTTTTTTTTGGATGAATTTTTGTATGCAAGTGAACGCTTGCGTATTATCAAGCCACATTTTGTAGAGATGTGCCTTGTGTTGCATATCCGAGTGAAAATGTATATGAACCTTTCTTCTTTTGTATACTAAGGCAAGAAGGGGTCTTTTTATAGAATCAAAGATTTTTATATATTGAAGTAAGATCTTGTAGGAATTCCTTCTATGTTGTATATTTTAGATATGTTGTGTAGGAAGTGGGACTTCTTTGTATGGGATGAATTTTTCATGCAAGTGAACGTTTTTGTCAAGCCTAATTTTTTTATAGATGTGCCTTTAGCTGCATATATGAGTCAAATTTCTATAAACCTTTCTTCTTTTATATACAAGGTGAAGAAGGGGACTAGCAATGTGCACACACAAGGTGGCTAGCAAGGAAGTTGTGGTTACACACGTGCGGTAGGTGACTCATGACGGAGGAATTGCACTATCTCCGTGTTACCCTTCTCGATCAATGCATGCATGTAGGGTTCAAGAGGAACCCATCATCTTCTTCGTATTGTTGTTTGAGGGAGTCGATTAGATTTACATCTCGTGGTACCGTTCTTCTTCATTTTGTGTGAGAACCACTATGGTGTCAATTGTGTCATGGAGAATCTTGACTGGAGATGCTAGGATCTGGTAGATGAGTCACCACCTGAACTGGTAGGCAACACCGATGCCTGTGCAATAGTTGTATCTAGACTTGGGAGGTCTTGTTACTGAAGAGCAGGTCCAGCGAAAGGGGTCTTGATAGAAATCACTAGGGAAGTCGATCATGTACTCACTAAAGAGAAGGTTTGACGGATTGAAGAGCAGCGCGTGCGTTTGCAATGATGGCCTCTTAATGCCATCGTTAAAATTGCATATCGATGACTAGAAGGTTTCCCCCATAGAATTGGGGTTCCATCAACCAAACCAAATCATGGAGTAGGGTTCCATCAGGAATCCTAGAAATTGGAACATCTACCATGAGTTGACTTTAACGAAAATTTTAGAACATGAGAAAGATACTCATCGGTTATACAAAATTGGGGTTTCATAAAAAAACCCTAGAAGTTTTCCTTGAACTCGACTATGATGTGATCTTCTGAACTTGGAGCAAGTTCTCTTCTTGGATTGAAAAGATCTTGAATATGAACAAATAGAAAAATAGTACTTAACAATCGAAAACTAATATCAAGAACATAATCCATAATCAAATCTTACAATCGAACCCGCTCTGATACCATGTAGAAAATGATAACGTGGAAGCGTAATCAGATATACTAATATAAATAACAATGAAGAGCATCGAGATTTTATGTTGAACTCTACTCCATAAGGAGCGAGATGAAACCATTAGAGAACCTTCTCAATAGGCTGTTTTTTTAATTAATTTCTCTCAATGAATACATGTGGTGTGGGGCTTCTTATATAGCCCCACCAGTATGACCAAGTCCTACTAATAGACGATGTAATGCTAAGCATGTGGATGTAATTTGACCTTGTAGGGATTCAATTACCCATATATAGATGTGTACTCTAACAGTTCTTAAGGAAATTAGATAAAGATCGACAATCTCAACTTAATTCATTTCCGATTTAGATTGACTAAAAGTTTTTCATGACTACGCACACGCGCACGCACGCGCACTCGCACGCACACGCACACCCACGCACGCCCACGCGCACACACGCGCACCCACGCACGCACCCACGTACACACGCACACACATCCACGCACGCACGCGCACACACGCTCTTCTCTCTTGAAAGCCAAATGCTAAACCCCCAAAATAGTAAAATATTTATTTAACCTGTAAAGTTTATAACCATATTTCGTTATTCTCCTCTCATTTCCCTCTCCCTCTTATTCCACTATTAACCTCTATTGTTCCTCCTAGTTTATGCTCGCTCTCAGTTCATTTCGACATCACCCCCTCCTAAACAAAGTTGTCTGCATCTAGCACAATGCTATCACCCCTCCCTCGTGATGTCGTTGCCACATCTCAAACAATGGCATCCTCCTACCACGCAATACCATTTGTTGGAATAGTTGTCTCGTAAGTTCCTTTATCTTCGTCCATCGGGTTCCATTGTTATCCTAGGGATGAAACTAGATCAGTTGCATGCTTGGATCTACCACATCCATCTAAGAATAAATAAGTATTATTTAAATTCCTCTCATTTTAAATTGCATATGATTTTGATTCATAATTTTTAAAAATTACATATTTTTACTTGAGGTATAATCTTTTAAATAAATTCCATTTCAAGTCTATTTTAAAAGAGAGGCATGCTACCTAACACATAAGCTATATCTAAGTTAGTTTTGTCTTGGATACTCAATGGAGTAAGAATGTTCTATAATTCTCGTATGTTAACAGTATATATAAGACCTCGAAGTATGCTCTTTAGAGTAGTTTCGTTTTGGTGTAGCTTAACAATCTAAAATATTCATGAACTTCATCAATGTCCAAATATGCATGCCATTTTTTTATTATCTAACCTGACTTTGTATCATCATTTTGTAACTTGTATTATTCTTATTTGAATCATTTATTAGAAATCAATTGTAAAAGAATATCAATGCATTCTTTATAAAAATAATCTTAAATTATTCAATATAATCCTATAGCTTGATTGGGTTGTCTTCAAATTTTTATGATGAATTAATGGAGTTATTAACTTTAATTTAATTATTTGATATTCAAATATTCTTTTCTTTGCATCTATAATTATTATCGATCTTTAAATGATAATTCAAATGTTGAGGGTTGTTCTACAAAGTACAAATAAAGAGTAGACTATTGAGCAAGATAATGTAAGTGTAAAAAATCTGATCCAATCTGTAATCATATGGATTCAATTAGACTAGATCAAAATATGCAATTAATTGATTAGATTTGAAAAAATTAAAATCATTTTAGCTATAATGGACATAAATTAAGCTAAAGATCGATCCAATCCTATCCATATGCACTCCTCATACATATAATTACATTTAGAAAGAAACTCATGAACGAACACTTTGGTCTAGAATTAAATATTCATTATGCTTCAAAGATAGGAGATAACAAGTTGCTTCTACTAAGGAGATTGATGCACTTGAAATTCAATTATGAATTTCTATTCTAGACCATTTGAATGAATTTTAAAATGCTACCGTTTAGCTTTCTAATGGGAATAGAATTTGAATATGAAGTTCTACATTTGTTGCTACTTATTACCGTTCTAGATAGTTCAGAGACATTTTGATTTCTCTCTCTAACTTAAATATGATGGAATTATTTCCTTTGAGATCATCAAGGTTGATATTCGTATAAAGAGACACTCTCAAGGTTCAATTCATAGTTAAATGTTTTAGCCATGAAAAATAATGAAAATATTGATTTAGAAATGACAATGGAAGAGAACAGTTGAAGCAAGTTTAGATCCAAATGCAAAAATATGGAATTTACGTTGCAGAAAGAATGGACACATTAGGATATATTGCTTCCAACTCAAAAGAGAAGAAAGAAAGGACCAAGAAGAAAAGAACGGAAAGGATGATATAAATATTGTTGATAACATTGATGTTGAGTATGATCTACTCATTGTATTTAACATGGATATGATGAATGTAGCCATACGTGACATTTGTTGGATAGTCTGTAGTAGTTCATGACTACCCATGGCCTCTTAACAGGGAGTTTTTTGTATCATATAACTTTGGTGATTTTTTCGTTGTTAGAATGGGTAACGATATCTTATCTACTGTTACTAGAAGGGGTGATGTTATCTTCCATAATGCTTCAAGAGTCCTTTTTAAGCAAAAAGATGTAATATACTCTCACTACATGCATTCAAACTTGTTCTTAAATGGAAACAAACTCAATGATGAAGACCACCAACAAAAATCATAACATATTTGATGGTGGAAAGTGGAAATTTACCAACAAAACTTCTCTTTTATATCAAAGGAAGGAGTGCACAAGATGCAACGAATATGACCCATGATGACAATTCAATTGAGTTGTGTAATAAGAGGCTTAACCATATAATGAGAAGAGCATCTAGTATGTACACCTTAATCAGGAGGATTCTTCTTTCGAGCTAGAAGAGAAAAGATAGAGTAATGCACTCATTATTGGATTAGAAAGCAGTTGAGAGGTTAATGAACGCTACTCTACAATTCTCAACTTTGTGAAATCATCGATTGTATTAGGTCATAAAACACGTAAATCAAAACCATACAATAATATGCAATTAATTTTAATGTGACAATTATTTCTTTTACTTGGGTAAGCTTCAAGTTCGACACTAAGCTTCAAGTTCGACACTAGAAGACAACTTATCAAGCCATGCAATTTCATACCATGAAGTGTTCTATTTTCAAGAATAATATTTTTTAATCTTTATGCAATGAATGTGCATTGATGCGAATGTAAGTAAGTTCACAGATGTTTCTATAAATTTTCACTCAAATGAAATCCAAACTCAATAAACCTTGATCACAATGTGATATGATGAAAACTTAAACTACATATTTTTTTGAAATTTTCTAATGTAAAATGAATTTTTAATGAATTTTTAGTTGCAAACAAGGTGATGAGGAGTAAATCAATTTTAATAAATAACAAAATTTAATATTTTTCAAAACTAAAAAATCAAATAGATCTCAAGCTGAAGAATACAGAACACTTTTACTTTCCTGAAAAAACTAAACACTTTTACTTTCCTAAAAAGACTAAGTGTTTATTGAATTTAAAAATAATCACAAAAATAATTAAATAATATATTTAGAGAAAGATATGCATGCGCATGAGTTGATTTTTATTAATGTAAGAGCACAACTAAATCGATAGCATGTGATTTTTTTGAAAATTTTTGAACTATGTGTGATTTAGTAATGGTTTTAGAGAGACATATGGGCAAAATATGTAATGTTTCACCACATTGATTTTATTAAATCACATATAGATCAGAAAAATACAAGTAAATACTCAAAATGTAGAGCATCAATTGAACTACAACACACCATTTTTGGAAATAAAAAATGATGAAAGATGATGTTCAATTATATACTCGAAGTCAGAGATCTAAACATAAATTTTTAATAATAAATTGAAATAAAAACTAGAATGCATAACACTTCTTGAATTACCCTGAAGACTGAGGGGCATGACGTGATTTGGTCACATGCACGTGCTCAACACGTGAGGTGATGGATCGAACTGATCGTCTAGATCTGAAGATAGAAAGTTCACCACGTATCGAGCGATGCAGTGGATCCTAATCTTCTCCTCTTTCTCATTGGTTTCCAAGAGCATGATGTAACACGGAAACTTTGATGATCTCCAATAGTCGCCTTTTGACAATGGCCATAGGCCAATCTCTAGGAGATATACATACAACTACAATGAAGACATTGACGTGGGACTTGGCAATGAGCTGATGATGATGAAGGTGCCATCAAAGTCAAAACTCCTGAGGAGTGGTGTGGAGCGAGTTTTATCTACCCAATCTTTGACTCCAAATGGGTGGTCTCTTTACATGTTGTCCCGAAGAAGTCGGGAATCCAGATGGCCACTAATGAGGAGGGAGTTGAGATCACGACACAAGTACCTACGTCGTGGCACGTCTATGTCGATTACAAATGCATGAATGTCATGAGCAAGAAAGATCAATTTCCCCTACCTTTTTTGATAAGATTTTGGAGAGATTAGAAGGGAAAGGGTTCTTTTATTTTCTTGATGGGTACTCAGCCTACAACCAAGTAACCATCACCCCTGAGGACCAGTAAAAGACCGCAATTACATGTACTTTCAGCACATACGCATTCATACACATATCTTTTGGGCTATGCAATGCCCATGTACTTTTCAACGGTGCGTGATTGCCGTGTTTGCCGAGATGGTAGGGTATTTCTTGGAGATGTTCATGGACGACTTCTCAATTCATGGTGACTCATTTGAATCTTGTTTAGCACACTTGGACCGAGTCTTTCATATGTGTAGAGAGGTGAATCTGGTACTTTCTTAGGAGAAAAGTCATTTTATGATTAAGGAGGGTATCATGTTGGGGCACGTCATATCCAAAAAAAGATTGGAGGTTGACCCTGCCAAGGTAGATGTGATCAAGAAAGTTGATCCACCAACCAACATCAAGTGATTGCGGTCATTTTTGGGGAACGTTGGATTTTATAGACGATTTTTTTCAGGATTTTATTAGATTGCCGACCCCTGACTGAGTTATTAGAAAAGGACACTGAGTTTTTTGTAGATCACAAGTGTCTTGAGGCCTTTGAGATCCTTAAGAAGAAGATTTGTGACTTGTCGATTCTGCATGCTCCTAATTGGTCTCTTCCCTTTGAGATCATGACTGACGCTTTGAATTTTGCTATAGGAACCGTACTAGGGTAGCGTCGAGATCCGTTTCCATTCACAATTCACTATGCAAGAAAGGTTTTGGACCCAGTACATAAAAATTACATCCTGACCTAAAAAGAGATGCCTACCATAGTATGGGCTTTTGCAGAAGTTCGGGTCTATTATTCTTGGCTCTAAAGTGATAGTGTATACCAATCATTCATCCATTAGGTATATCATGTAAAAGATGGATGCGAAGGCGTATCTTCTTAGGTGGATATTGTTACTCCAAGAGTTTGATTTGGAAATTAAGGATAAATATGGAATCAAGAATGTAGTAGCTGATCATTTTTCAAGGATTGAGATAAAGGATTCCCCTGATTCTAAGCCTATTCGAAAGACTTTTCTAGATGAGTTGATCTGTTTGTTGACTTATCCCATGGTATACCAACATGGTGAACACCTTGTCTCAAAGAAAGTACCCCATGGTTGGATTAGGAGCAGTATAGACTGACTGAAGTCAGATTCAAGGTAATACCAATAGAAGGATCGTTCCTTTTCTTTAAAGCACCAGACTACGTCTGGAGAAGGTGTATTCCTCATGAGGAATACTAGTGTCCTCATCTATTATCATTCGCTTGAGGCTGGAGGACACCATTTATACTCACAAGGTGTTACAATGCAGTTTGTTTTGGCCGACCTTGTTTAGAGATGCCACTGATTTTGTATGGTTGTACCCTGTTTGCAAGAGGATGGGAGGGACTGTCAGGTCTAGAGATGAGATGCCCATGCAGAATGTTATTTTTTGTGATGTTTTTTTACAATTGGGGCATATATTTCATGGGCCCCTAATAGACAAGGTTTTGAGTACATCTTGTTAGCGGTGGATTTTTTGTCGAGATGGGTGGAGGCTATTCCAACCCAAGCCACATATAGTAGGTCTACCTGCAAGTTTGTAAAGGTTATATTATTTCACGGTTCTGGGTGCCAAAAGTTTTGATATATGATGGGGGTATCCATTTTGTGGATGGAATGAAGAAATCATTAGCAAAGGACTATGGTTTTGAGCATAGAATAACTAATCCTTACCCCCGCAATTGAACATTGTGGCAGAGGTTTCAAATATGGAAGTAAAAAGCATTCTCCAAAAGCTAGTCCATCATGATAGGAAGAATCAGTCTCAGTTGTTAGACCAAGTTCTATGGGCCTATATGATGGATTACAAGACACCTCTTGGTACTTCACCTTTTAGGATGATATACGGAAAGCCATGTCATTTGCCCGCAGAATTTGTTCACAAATCTGAGTGTGCAATAAAGAAGATCAATTGGAGCTGTCACTTAGGGAAGTTGTGTAGAGATCTGACTTAAATGAGTTGGTGGAAATCCATAACTGAGCATATGACAACAACTTGATCTATAAGGACAAAGTTAAGAAGTGGCATGATGCGCATATTAGATGCAAGAACGTTTTCTTGAGACAAAAAGTATGGTTGTTTAATGTAAAGTTAAAATTTTCCATGGAAAACTTAAATCAAAGTGGGCAGGTCCTTATATAGTTAAGGAAGTGCATGAAAACAACAATGTTGAGATCAAAGCTTTTAGAGAATGCACCTTCCTTTTTGGTAAACGAGCAGTTACTTCAGCATTTTGTAGAATATAAGGAAAGGTTAAATTCCATTGATATAACTGATTTCATGCCTAGTACTTTGTTGTGAGAGTTCTTAGATAAGGCAAGATTCAACAGAGAAGATTCATATCAGAATATTAAGCATCCTAAGATTCTCATTCTTTCTTTATTCTTTTTCCTACCTAAGTATAAGGGGGGAATACCTTCCTATCATTCTTCTTTATTTATTCTTATGTTTATTATTCGATCTCTTCTATATATTTAACTCTATTTCTTTACTTAGATTTTTCAAATCCTAAGTATAGGGGGAACCAACCCTGTTGATTCATTCTGACTTATTCTTTCCCACATTTGTATTATTTTGGTCATCAGTTTTACCATTCTTTTACACTTAGTTGAGTTGTGGCTTCAGTTTACTTTGTGCTATAAGGACATAGTAAAAGCTAAGTATAGGGAAGTCTATAGTATATATTACATATACTTTAGCCGTATCTCATATTTTAAAAATTTTCAAACTTTTTGGGGCTACGAAGAACATATTATATTCTTGAAAACTTAGAAGTTTATTGCATGATCCAAGGTTCTGATTTGTCTTCCCATGATTTTGAAAATTTTTTAGGCTTCCCACGTAGACATGGATATTACTTTTGAGGAAAAATAGCATCATTCTAGGATATTCATATTTCAAGTTTATGAGGATATTTCATGTTCAGATTCAGAAGTGTTCTAGGAATAACTAAATAAAGCATACGACAACTTGTGATTTCAAACCTCAAAGATTCAATTTTGATTTTTAAGGAGCTGAAGTTTGTAGTGTTGTGTTGGGTATCTTACTATTGTTATTTGTGTTGTCTCTGTGTTGTTCTGTCAAGGGTACCCATTCTCTTGTTCTTGTCTTATTAAAGTTAATGTTTCTTTAATTCTTTTGATAATCCATAAAAAAATCTTTTGATAATAACTAACTTATTAACTTATTAAGTGTTTATCGCAATACTTTCACTATACACTCAAGGCTTCAAATGATCATTAACACTTGATTTAAGGAGTCTATAGACTAGTTATCATGTCTTAATCATTAGGGTCTCGGACTTAAAAATTCACACTTTCCTAGTTAAAATATATGTGCTATATTGCATACTTAATATACCTTAAAGAATTTGACTATCTCTCACATGCATGACTGCATTCATGATTGAGATGAGTGGAGGTATCTATGAAGGGACTGAGATTTGAAGCTTGAGTTTGGACTTGATTTATATGTTGATCGAGGATGGGATAAAATTAATGACGGCTTCATGAAATCTGAGTGTCAGTAACTTAGCTAGTATGGGACATGTTCTCATGATATCTCTTGACTTTGACCTAAGGTGTCAGGGTGTGATGACATATAATTAATAAGTTGATCAGTGTGCGCAATCTTTTGTAAAAGTAATGGAGTTAGCCAAAAAGAAGGGAAGTTCCCTCACAAAAGAAATGATGATGAAAACGATGAAAAGCTCATTATATTACAAAGCAACATCATATGAAATTATATTCAAGGTGAGCGTTCCCAACCTTTAAGTGTCCACTTGGACCAAATAATTAGGCTTTTATGAGTCAGGCGAGTATATCAAAAAGTTCTCTGCATCGTTAGCGTTACAAGTCTAGGTGTAAGTATATTAGATACTTTAAAAAGACGTGCCCCTGTGTACTCCCAGGAAAACAAGTACAGACGGCTCAATCTCTTTTGACGGACACACTGACTAATCTCTTTTGACAGACACACTGACTAACACTTAAAATATATAAATGTGTTGAGTATTGGCACTTGAGAGAAATCATGTTTCAATGAGAGGAAGAGAAAATAATTACACAATCCTATTTTCTCCATTATCTGGATGACCACCTACACCTTTTGAGTTTGACAAACTAAAGAGACAGTAAAATGAAGTAAGACTATATTTATTATCTAGTGTTGCGGGTTGGGTCCTTAGGAGAGCTTCTGAGATTCGAACTTTAGGTGAAGTCTCGATTCGACTCTTGTGTATTCAGTCAACACTAAGTCATACTTCTTATTTATAATATCATGAGAGACCGACAATCAGAAGATTTGAAGTACTTGATACTACTTGGATCAACCTAGAGTCTTAGGAGTTCTAAAACCTAGTGTTATAGGTCAATTCGATTTTTGTATACTCACTTGCACGTGTCAGGGATCTAACTAATTAAACTAACTCATTAACTAATTTTTTATTTATTAGCTCGAGGACGAGCCTAGATTAAGTATAAGGGGTGAGAAATCCCAAATTTATCTACATTATTTTGAATTTTATCTCTCCAAATTTAAGTTATTCAATAAGATTTGATGACAATTAACATTAATTGTGTTTTTATGTGTTATAAATATCTAACCCTAATTATACTATATTATATAACACTATTATGTTGTATTATTTTATGTATTTATTTATTAATCAAAATCAAATAAAAAAATAATGTAATATCGTAAATAAATAAATTAAAATAAAGTAAAATAAAAACAAAAAATAAGGAAAAGAAAAATGAAAGGAAATTAGAATAATATTGTAAATAAATAAATTAACATAAAATAAAATAAAAACAAAAAATAAGCAAAATAAAATGAAAGAAAATTGTTTTATATTATTTTAACATGTATTTAATTTTTATCTATGTAAAAATGACCTCTGATCTCTTTGACTTCTACACGATAGTTGTAGATCTTGATCTACAACTTTCATGTTCATCATTTTCTAATTTTGATATAATTATTTTTTCTTGATTTTATTGTTTTCTTTATTTCTCTTTATTCCTATTGGGCCATATGGCACCTCCACAGTCGCCCACGTGGTCGCATCTCTTGGTGCTGATCGCTTTCCTTAAGGACTGTTGGATCTTGATCCAACGGCCCACAGTACGCCATCAACCTCCCTCCCCAGCTTTCTAACAACATCTAGACCAACTTCCGCCACCAAATGCATCATCGTTCATCGCTTATCCATGCCATATCCCTAAATACCCATCATTCTCTCTCCTCTCGCATTGGGTGGTGGTTGAAAGTTTGAAACTACCTCCTTCGATCGAAACCACCAAACTACCACCTTCTCAAAACCCAACCTCCGACCAACGTCAACCACATCTACCATTCCGAGACATGTACCATAGCCTCACCCTCCTCTAGTGACAGTGAGAGGATGAGTTTGAATGCAATGCCGGATATACAAGTCTGAAAAGATCTTTAGCAAAATCAGTTGTGCTTCAACTACTTCTATGGCTAATCGAGCTCATTTTCTTGGCCGGAAACTTTCGAGTGAAGACCTGGAGCAACCAGCTCCATCTCAAGCTATATATTCTTCGATTTCTTCTTGCATCTTCTTGGCCGGAAACTTTCGAGTGAAGACCTGGAGCAACCAGCTCCATCTCAGGCTATATCTTCTTCGTTTTCTTCATTGACCATCTTCATCTTCCAGGTAAAGTTAATTTGATATTATTCTATTCATTGTTCGCCTAATTTTTTTAGGATGGATTGTTTGATAATATCTTGATCTAATCACTTGGATGTCATCGCATTCCATTGATCATTCACGCATAACCTTCAAGTAAACCACTTCGCTTCTCCATCTCTGTTAACATCCTGATCCATTCCAAGCATCTTCAAGTATGGAACCCATAAAGGGTTTACATCCTTCATATCATTCAAGCCCTCCAAATAACCTCACAACCCCTTCAGATCAAGCACATGGATTTTTCTTGTCTTTGCACTAATGATGCATGTTATCAGGCTTCATTGGTCGGAGATCTGAAGATAGCTCTACCCAACCAATTCTTCTCTGAGTAGCTTGCATCGAGGTGTGGTTCTAGAGTCCCTTGCACATTCTTCGCAGCACTTGGCCCTTCATGAACCCATCATCCATCAACCTTGAGCATCAGCAGCAGAGCATCACTGCGGCAGAGCTTCGAGGCTCTCGTCGGAGTCCCAAAATCACCTCCCTCTTGCTCGACAGCGAAGAGGAGCATATGCTACAGTTACCATTGGATGCACCTGATTTAGGCATGATCCAACAGATCTATTGACTCCATGTCACCTCCTTCCGAGCCATCATGTCGACCCTTAGATTTGGTTAATCGAACTAGATCCAAAGCATTGGCATTCGCCATGTGAACTGACCCTTCTCTTCTGAGCCGAGCCGAGTCACGTGCAGTGTGCACGTGAGGTAGAAAAATTGCAGCACCAATCCTCCAATTTCCCTTATTTGTAGATAAGACCTTCTGCCTTTTGTATAAATTACATTTTAGCCCCTATGGCTTATTTCAATTGCTTCCACTTTTTTCCTTATTTGTAATAGAAACTTGTAACTTTTATTGCAAAAATTCCCTTGGATTAAACCTTGAATAACTTTTCATTTATAAATCCAAATGAAGTGATTTTGATTTCATTTAAAAGCTGGTTTAATTCTCTATATGTTGGTGTGCTTGGATAAAAATTTTGGTATTTATTTCACGAGTTCACTTTTAGGGATTTTATTGATCTATTTGACTCCTTGCTTGAACTTGAAATTAATATAACATGCATTATTCAAGTAACCGAGTCCCTAAAATTCTTAATTATCTGAATATGATCATTGATGTACTGATTAATCTCTTTGTTCCTGGTTAGATTATCCATGAATTATTAATCATGAGTCATCTCTCTTTAGAACATTGATAAATCATTTTTTGACTCAAATTGATGAATTGAGACCTTTTTATCTTGATTTTTGGATTACTTATCATTGATTAAAATTCAACCAATAAAATTCAGGAGCTTTGTTGTGTTGTGGATTCTTGTGTGTTGTTTATGCATTGTTCTTTTCATAAATCTAAGATGCATAAAAAATAATTTAAAAATTTATCTTTTGTATTGTGTACATCTTCTCACAATGATACTACAATAAATCACTCTATTAAATATTTGACATTTAAATTTATTCACCAAATTTATCGTGTCCCGGTGTTCGACCCTGTACTTCGAAGGTATATAAATTTAAATTGAGAACCTTGTCACTGAGATTCTTCTCGATCCTGCAAAGTTCGTTAAGTGTTCGTGCTACAACGAGCCTGATTTATTATAAGCATTTACATGGTTTGTGAAAATACAAATTGACATGTTTTGAAAATCATTTGTAAAATATTTTAAAAACCTATATTTATGTGACATTTTATAAAAATGTTTCAAAATTATTTTCAAAAGCTAAGGGTGTGTAAGAATTAACCTAACTCTTATAATTATTCTTTAAAATAAATAAAAAAGTAGGTTTTTTATCAGTTGTGCCCCTTTGAGATGTTGCAATTTCAGTTATACTCCACCCCTTTTGGGAATATCCGTTGTGCCCTAACTTGTCGTTTTATCACTTATGCCCCTTGGATTAGTTGTTGTCCATTTCCAACCCAAACGGACGTTAACGTTGAGGACACAACATGAATTAGTTTGAAAAAAATGGACTGAAGTGTCCAGGCCCTTCTTTTTCTTCCTCCTCCACGATCATCTTCCTCTTCATCCCCCTTCTCTTCCTCCTCCCCACCTCCTGCTCCTCCACTGGATCCTCTCGATTGCCCTTAGCCCCTCCCTCCGCTCCTACGCCTCCACCTCCGCACCTGAGCTCCTCCCCCCGCTCCTCCTCCTTCACCTATAGTGCCTCCCTCTGCCCCAAGCTCCTCCCCCTGCACATGTATTTCCCTTTCTATGTCATAGTTGCTCCCTTCACCCTCGCGCCCCTCCCTCCACCCCGAGCTCCTCCCCTGGCCCTTGCATCTCCTTCCCCACTCCTCCTCGGCCCCCTCCCCCAGCTCCTCCCACCTGCCCTCACTCCTCCTCGGCCCCATGTTCGCCCCCAGCTCTTTCCCCTTTCCTTCGTGCCTCTATCCCTGCACCTCCCCCTCCTCCCACGCTCATCCCTCTTGTCCTCCTCTCCTCCGCCTCAAGCTCATCTCCCCACCCATAGACCTCCTCCTATACCCCCCAAGTCCTCCCCCCGCCCCTGCACCTCCCCTCCGCCCATGCACCTCCCTCTCCACCCCCAATTCCTCCCCCACCTAGCAGGCCACCTCCGCCTTGAGGTCCTCCCCCTGCCCCCTTCTCCACCTAGAGATAGATCCTCCCTCTACCCCAAGGTCCTCCCCCTACGCCCTCCTCTGCATAAAGCGAGCTCCTCCCCTATGTTGCATTTGTCAAGTCCCCAGAGGGGAAGGGGATGAAGGGGGAGGTTGTTGGCCTTGTCATCGAGAACACGTGACCCCGTCGTCGACATGCTTCTATTGATGGTGAACGACAAAGGAGAAGGGGATGTATGAGGAGGTGGTCGGAGGAGGAAGGGTTAGAGGATGAGGAGGAGGAAGAGTAAAAGGGGTACGTGGACTTTTTTTTCTGGATATGCCCCTCTTAACTGCACCATGGTTTGACAAAACCATTGTTAGGTTCAAAGTATTGATGGCTAAAGTAATGGGGGCACAATTGATATTCTCAAAAAGGGATGGGCATAACTGAAATTACAATAACTCAAAGGGGCACAACTGATAAAACCCCCAAAAAGTATTTATTCTGTTGCGTCTCTTTAGTCTCCTTTAGTGCTTTATGTTCCCGAGAGATTGTCACGATTTACTAAATCATCTTGTCCTTAGTTTATATAAGGTTATATTGATTTAGAGTCTTTCAGAGTTCAACATGGAGGAAAGTCTTAATTTCAACTCAATATTTTGGAAGATCAAGTCGATCAAGAATTCACTAAAAAGAGTGATGAGATCAAGGAAGATGATTTATTGATAAAAGAAATAGATATGGAGGTACCAATACTTTTTTGAGGATATTCAATTCTTGAATTATCATCCTTCTTGTAAATTGGGTCATCTTGTGTGTCAAGTTTTTCTCTTTTAAGGAAAAACCAAAAGTTTATTACATGACCCAATGACTTGATTTTCTTCCCGAGATTTTGAAAAATTTTTAGGCTTCGCATGTAGACATGGATATCACTTTTGAGGAAGAATGGCATCATTCTAGGATATTCAAAATTAGGTCAATGAGGATCTTTCCTATTCAGATTCCAATGTGTTCTCTGCGAGGAAGAAACAAATAGAGCATAAGGTAACATGTGATTTCAAACCTCAAAGATTCAATTTTAATTTTTAAGGACATGAAGTTTGTAGTATTGTGTTAGGTATCCTAGTGTTGTTCTTTGTGTTGTATCTATGTTGTTCTGTCAAGGGTACCCGTTCTCATGCTCTTGTCTTAATAAATTTAATGTTTCTTTAATTCTTTAGAGAATAACTAACTTATTAATTAGTGTTTATCTCTAACAATTTCACTATGAACTCAAGGCTTGAGATGATCGTTACCACTTGGTTTAAGGAGTCCATAGAATTAAAGCTATCATGTCTTAATCATTAGGGTCTCGAACTTAAAAATTCACATTTCCCTAGTTAAAAGATATGTATTCTATATTGCATAATTAATCTCCCTTAAAGAATTTGACCATCACTCACAAGCACGACTATATTTATGATTGAGATGAGTCGAGGTATCACTGGAGGGATTGGGATTTGAAGCTTGAGTTTGGACTTGATTTTTTATGATGCTCGAGGATGAGATAAAATTAATAATGCTTCATGAAACATGAGTGTCAGAAAATTAGACAGTATGGGACATGTTCTCATGTTATCTCTAGACTTTGACCTAAGGTGCAAGGATGCGATGACATATAATTAATAAGTTGATCAGTTGGTGCTAATCTTTGGTAAAAGTAGTGGAGCTAGCCAAAAAGAAGGAAAGTTCCATCACAAAAAATGATGATGAAAATGATGAAAAGCTTAATTATATTACAAGCTACATCATATGAGCTTACATTCAAGGTGAGCGCTCCCAACCATTAAGTGTCCACTTGGACCAAATCATTAGGCTTTTATAAGTTGGGCTAGTATATCAAAAAGGGCTCGGTATCGTTAGCATTACAAGTCTAGGTGCAAGTATATTAGATACTTTAAAAAGACGCACCTCAGTGTACTCCTAGAAAAACAAGTATAGTCGACTCCATCGCTTTTGACAGACACATTGATTGACACTTAAAATATGCAAATGTGTTGAATATTGGCACTAGAGAGAAATCTTGTTCCAATGAGAGGAAGAGAAAAGAATTACACAATATTATTTTCCTCCATTATCTGGCCATCCACCTACACCTTTTAAGTTTGACAAACAAAAGAAATGGTGAAATGAAGCAAGACTATATTTATTTCCTAGTGTTGAGGGTTGGGTCCTTAGGAGAGCTTATGAGATTGGAACTTTAGGTGAAGTCATGATTCTACTCTCGTGGATGCAGTAAACACTAAGTCATGCTTCCTATTTATATGTATCATGAGAGTCTAACAATTAGAGGAGTTGAATTACTTTTGATTAATACTTGGATCAACTTAGAGTCTTAGAAGTTCTAAAACCTAGTGTTATAGATTAATTCGAGTTTTGTATAGTCACTTGCACATGTCAGGGATCTCACTAATTAAGCTAATTCTTCAACTAATTCTTTATTTTTTTGCTCGAGGACGATCTTAGCTTAAGTGTAGGGGCTGTTAAACTCCAGATTTATCTACATTATATTATCTCTCTAAACTTAAGGTAGTAAATAATATTCAATGATAGTTAACATTAATTGTGTTTTTTGTAATGTAAATAACTAACCCTAATTATACTATATTATATAACCCTATTATGGTGTATTATTTTATGCATTTATTTCCTATGAAAAAATAAATAAAAATTAGTATAATATTGTAAAAAATTAAAATAAAAGGTAAAACAAAAAAAGCACCATTTGCAACTATCTCTTCTTTTCGACCTTTTTGGAATCCAAATTACAAACATTGATTGCCCACAAACATGTATGAATGAGTTCCATGGACAAATGACATGGATTGTCGTACACAAGGCGGAGGGAAACATTCCTAATGGTAACTTATAGGCGGTCCGATAGGCCCAAAGAATGGAATCAAGGAGTTGTGACTGGTTCTTTTTATCGGGGCATACAAGCTTCTGTAGAATTGTATTTATCTCCCTATTTGAACATTTGTCCATGCCATTGGATTGTGGGTGGTATGGAGAGGCAACACAGTGTTCAATGCAGAATTCTCGTGTCAGCTTCTTCACCTCTCTATTGATAAAATGTCTACCCCCATCGGGTATCAGAATTTTGGGGATCCCAAACCTTGCAATGATGTTTTCCCACAGGAACCGACATACGATATGACTGTTGGCATCTCAGGTTGGGATAGCCTCCACCCAGTAACTCACATAGTCAACATCAAGAAGAAGATGCTCAAAACCCTGACTGTAGGGGGAAAGGTCCATGAAGTCAATGCCCCACATGTCAAACACGTCTAAATTCTGAATGTACTTCAGGGGCATTGTGTCTCTCATCCAAATAGCATCGCACACTCTCTGACAGTTAATCCAATGTTTAACAAAGTATTCTACGTCTTTGTATAAAGTCGGCCACCAACGGACGTAATGTAGAACTTTTGCTACCGTTCTTCTTCCAGAGTGATGTCCTCCTGATTCTCTAGCATGGTAATGCTCGAAGACACTTTTGACTTCCTCCCTAGGAATGCATCTCCTCTATATGAAAATTGACCCCTCACGAAAGAGATAAGGATCCTCCCACTGATAGAAATGAATATCCAACATAAATTTGTTGGCTTTCAACTTTGGCAAATCTTGTGGAGTTCTCTTGGACACAAGATAGCTCACAATATCAGCAAACCAAGGATGCAAGGTGACTTACAGAATGGCTTCATCTGGGAAAGTCTCTGTAATTGGCGATAAACTCTGCTCACCACATTTTTAACTCTAGATTTATCATAGATTTCAATATCGAATTTCTGGACCACAAGGATCCATGTGTTGAATCTTGTTTTGGCATCCTTCTTGGCTTCTAAGCACTTGACGGAAGAATGGTCTGTATAAACGATCACTTTAGATCTAATCAAGTGGGATCTAAATATTTCCAGGGTGAATACGACTGCTAACAACTCCTTTTCATTGATAATGTAGTTTTTCTGAGCTTTATCAAGAGTCTTATGAGCATAGTGGATCACAAATGGTAGATGATCTCTTCGTTGTCCTAGAACCGCTCCAATGGTGTAATTTGATGCATCAGTCATGATCTCAAATGGGAGAGACCATTCTGACGGTTGAAGGACAGGGGCATGGGTGATCAGTTCTTTCAGGTGATTGAATTTCTGAAGGACTCTCTCATCAACAATAAAATCTACCTCCTTGCCCAAAAGATCAGTCAGTGGTTCGGCAATTTTACTGAAGTCTTTATGAATCATCGGTAGAAACCGACGTGCCCTAGGAATGATCTAACTTGCTTCAGATTTGTAGGTGACTCGAGTTTGGAAATGACATCCACCTTAAGAGGATCTACCTCCATGCCACGTTTTGACATGACATGGCCTAGAACAATACCCTCGTTCACCATAAAATAGATCTTCTCCCATGAGAGCATGAGGTTCACTTCATAGCATCTCTTGAAGACTCGGTCTAAATAAGATAGACATTGATCGAAGTTGTTATTGGACATGCGAGTCCATGGCGAGCCATTTTGCAATAAATGTTATTGCAAATATCATTCCCTGATCTGATATGAAGAATAAATAATTTGCATAATAGGTCCCTTAGTACAATTAGGGTTATGTACCATGGCCATCTTGATGATCATACAGCTGTTGATTCAACTGTTGAATAATAGAGGCTAGTGCTTGGATGAACATCTAAAGAGTTAGATTGATGACTCATCAAGCACCGTCAAATGATTGTTAAGAGATGATCTCCAGCCTGAGTAGGAGATGACAATCCTTATCTCTAAAGGCTGATATCTGACCGACCTCTTGATGCAGGTCCTCTGCATAGGAATAGAGATTCGGAGGTGTCAGACTAGTTAGGTCAAAGAGTTGACCTAACGATCAAGATAACCAAAGTCCTATATCGTATGCTGTCACGATACATGCATGCATCCTCTGACCAGAGACAGATATGTTACTATATGTTTGAGTATGTACATTTGGCAGATCAGTAGGTTGATGACCTAACCAAGGTCTATACACCGACGCGCTGGTGTGCATATAAGGGCATATGAGTGATATGATCTCTCAAAGGGATCATACAGGTTCAGTCACTGAACCGGAAGACATGAGCTCACTCATGAGAAATTGGGAAGAATCAAATTCCGTACACGGTCGTCTCGCTTTGGAAGCTTGACTGAATTTGTAGGTTGAGGTCATCGATTTTGGGGGTGAAGGGTTGATTTGGATCCTCCCCCGTATCTCCTATTATTGTTACCATGCAGTAACTTTTCCCCTGCATATCTTATCACCTTATATCATAACCAGTCTGTTCTAGATAGGTATAAATCACAATAATAATACTAAGGATATACATGCTTGTGAGTATTGTGTACACCACGACATTATCACATTTGTCATTCTCAATCTTGTGTTGCTCAATTTCTTGGGGTTCAATATCAAGCTAAAGAAGTCAGGCGTAGCCTGTGATTTATTCTGTTCGGTTTAGCATGCATGGCGTAGGCTACACCATATATCTGCTATATTTAGCACATTCTCCATATTTATGACTACAGAATCTTGAATGATAAACTCAAAGCCTTCGGGTATATACTTGGATTTGACGTTATATGACAAGTTGAAATGAAATCAAGAGCATGTTAGATTAATTGATCTTGTCATTTTGACCTCCTGTTCTGTTTCTGTAAATAAGGTATAGATGTATATCAACGTCCATTTGGGTAAATACCATATTTGCTAAATAGAAGTTTACATTGAAACCGAAGGCAAGCGGGCAACAAGCTGCGCCGCTAGAATGTATATTGAAACTTCTCATCCCTATCAATCTTAGCATTTAGGTTTCTGAATGAAATCCAATAACATATATATACTATTATTGTTATCTTAATGTCATTGGCAAATTGTAATATAGTAAATGAAATTGTTAGATGGAGTTCACAGCATTACATTCTTTCTCACTTTTTGTTTCTGGGAATAGGACTCTATGACCCTCAACAACACAGGTTAGAACCCTGCAATAGATTGACTGTGTATGTCATAACAATACTCTTTATTAGCATATTACAAATCTATAAGCTACAATGGTTTGGCATCATGTGCTCGTCTTAATATTATTGGACTCAAAAAGGAATTGGTTCATTCGCAACGTTTCTTGTATTACTAACAGGGAAGGGTACAATCTAGATGTAGTTGGACTAGTTCTAGACATGATCTGGAATATGGAATTCATAGAAAACCAACACATCCTGTCATATTTTATCATGTTATCTAGTTTGTAAACATTGGCTAATGGCTTGAGAAAAAAAATTTATAGTTATGACTATATACGAATATATATGAATTGTACTGAGATAGCCATAAATTTCTGCTAGGCCCGTGTCTAAATACTTTTGACAGCTTCATTACCAGCACTCATTGGAAAGTTATCCAGTTTAGAATAATTATGAATTGTGTTATATGTGACAATAAAAGGTAGTATTCGATTTCATCATGATCCTGATCATCTACTCTTGAGATACATGTGGGGATATTTATCAATCAAATTTTGGAGGGTGTATTGAAATTATTCTTTTTCATATTCATGGAGCAGGAGTCTTTCAAATATATCGCTAGGTAAGATTCGAATAAATGGATGTGATTGCACGATGTTCGGGTAGGTGGAGTAGTTGCCACCAAGGAGGGGCAGGCACCCTTGGGGGCCCGGATAGAATCCACAGGGTATGGGGACCAATATCCCGACATCTTGAACAGGAAATGATGAATGTAAGTAGGTTGAGGTAGAAAATGTGCAATTATACAGGATAACACACAGACAGACACAAAGACAAAAGCAAGAGCAAACCCTGAGTTCACACTCATTACGATGAAGGACCCGAAACCGAGTCCGATTAGTCTGGTTGATTTTAAGTGTGATTTTTCAGAAAAGTAGCAAAGGTTACGCGGACTATAGGGGAGTTGGCTAAAAAACCGGATGCGTCTCCCCTGTTTAACATGTCGCCTTAGATACCAACGCCCTTCCTTTCTTCGCTCCTATCCCAAGTTGATGGATTCAAAGACCATGCCTATGATATATGCTTTTGGAAAGTATATGATCGATACCAACTTCCAATGATCGAATGAGAAACTTACTGATAAAAACCCAGAAGTAGACAATGTAAAGTTGATCTAATACTTCAGTTTTATTCCGAGTCTTCCAGTATGCAGGATGTGCAGGTATTGGGAATACCTGAGGGTGATGTGATCATAAACGATTGTATAACCATGACGCTTCCATTCCTAGGGAGTGATGAAACGGGTCTGGATTTTAGTGACTCCTCTCAATAAAGAAGTAATTTGATCATAGTCCAAATGTTGGACATTGACTGAATGTGATTCAGATGCAATGAGAAGATTAGATTTGCGGTCTTAATTTAATCAAGCATCTATGGGAGGCCCGCGATCTAGATTTGAGATATGATCTCAATATCCAAGTCACTATACGCGGAAAAATGCAATCACCCTGTCCTTATCTCCAAGTATTCGCGGAGAAAGCGCATTATCCTTGAATGAGTTAAGGATAATTTCATTGTTGATAATATGTATCCGAGCATTGAGGAAATGGAAAATTAAATGTGATTTAATTATCATGAGCAATATGAATTTGATTCATATTATACAGAGATTTATCTAAGATAATTAAATATGATTTAATTATCAAAGATGTAGATAATGTGAATGTGATTCATATTATTTGGGCACAAGAGAATATAGATCCAAGATGATTAAATGTGATTTAATTATCATGGATATGAATAATGTGGATATCAATATCCATATTAATCATATATATTATAAATGTGATTTATAATATATATGATAGAGCTATTTGTAATTTACATTTGGTAGTTAAATGTTAATGTGAATTGAATTCACATTGGACACTAAATTGAAAATGAAATTTACATTTTATTTTGGTTGTGAATGCGATTCACAAATTTCCAATGACATGATTGCAATGTTCACAAAATAAATTGGATTTATTTTTTGTGAAATAATTTACAACAAAAGTTGTTGCAAATATTGGAGAGAATCATGATATAATGCAATCTCATGTAATATAGAAAGGAGGCTCCCTTCCTAATAAGGAGAGGGGACGACCACCAAGTCCTTATAGGACTCATGGCCGTCCGCCCCCCTTTATGGAAGGAGGCTTGCCTCCTTCCTATTTCTCCAATAGAGATTGATTTGATATAAATCAAATTATATTTATTATATATTTGATTTTTTATTAAATTAATTGTTGTTGATTTTTTACCAACAAAATCTTAGCCATTGAAAGAAACACAATCAATGAGAACCATTGGATTTGTGTTGTCCCATGTATTGAGATCCATGGATCCCAAAATGCTATAAAAGAAGAGGCACCCCTTTTCTCTTCTTTACACAACAAGTGAGACAACAAGTCTCTCTCTCTTTCTCTTCACACGCCTACTCTCTCTCTCTCTCCCTCTCATGTGGCCGTCCACCATGGATGCCCTAGAGAGGTTCTCCGTCGTCGCGTCGTCGTCGTTATGCTGCCCGATGGTTTTGCTCGTGAATCTCCGTCTACTTCGGCGTGCCTTGATCGTGAAGAAGACGTCGGATCTCGTGTATCGAGATTAGGAGATCCGCCGCTTGGATCATCAACATGGATTGCGAGAAGCACGCGGTTCATCCCCGTGCTCGCAAGCGTCTCCTCCCACGGATCGGACTTGAGACAGGAGGTGTCTTCGTTTAAAGACTCGATCACAACCACGCTTCAAGAGGTAACCCTAATACTTGTTTGTAGTTTAGACGAAATGATCCGAGAAGTGTTCTTGGATCATGTGGTTTCATCAAATAAAAATTTTAATTTCCGCTGCATAGAACAACTAGTACGACTAGTCGTTCTCCGTCGTATCCGATACGACGATCACGTTACGTGATGCGCTTGAGGATCTAACCATATCCTTCAAGTGGTATCAGAGCCTTAGGTCGGTGGTTTTGGATACGATCCATAAACCGAGGACGACTTGGGTTCGTTAGGGCTTGCGGGAGTTTTCTTGCATTTCATTTTCGCATCTCTGTTTTGATATTATTTTCGGCGCTGTTTAAATTGTTTAAACACGAAAATAATAATTATATTTTGTTCTCATAAATAAGGAAATCGTAGGATCTGAGTTTGCGTGATTTGGATTCCGTATGCTCAAGTTATGTTCATTTTAGTGAACATGTATCCACTGTTTCGAGGACTGCGGATCATGACGTAATTAAGATATTAATTGCGGATTTGAAACGCCTTGAAATGCGTGCAAATCACTTAAATTCTGTTGTAAATCAAATTATCAAACTTTAGGAACTTACTTTGCTTAATTTGAATTTAAATTGATTGAGATATGGTATTTTTAGTAAGTGAGGGTCACTGCTGGAAATACTTTCCTAATCAAGAACCTAGTGATTGTCATTTACTCAATTAGTGAAATTAAATTGTTTAATTTACTGAAATAATTGTGCATAAATATTTGAAAAATATTTGATGATAATTATTTCCTTAAATGACATTGTCCTTAACCAATATTTGATTAGATGTGATCTAGATCACTAATTGGTTACATGATCTACATGATCTACATTCCAACGAACATGTTGCTTGAATAGGACTTGGGATTTGTTTAGCAAATCTCATTATAATGTTAATCAAAATTGTTTTGATTATTATTATATGGTATAATTTCGGTTGAAGAACCGATGATAATCTCAAGTATAAAGTGATCTATTTTGCATTATCCTTTCCCGAGGTGGATATGGTGTCTAGTCGGAGAGCATTGGGGTTGCGGGTTGCAACGTATGTGGTCCATCCCACTCTCGTCGGTACTGGCCATGACAACGGGTAGGGTTAATATAATTCTTAAGAAATCATGATGTATTTCTAATTATTAAAATTCAAAATAATACGTATTTGAGATAATACCATAATTCAAGTAACAATAAAGATTGTTTGTTGGATATTAATTGGATCATTAATTTAATATGATTAGATTAATTAGAATCCAATTAAAATTAAAACACTCTATTATAATAGAGATATTATTTCCCTTGGAAGAATTAATCATAATGAATATGATTCATATTGATTAATTAGAATTTGAATATGATATGGAGGATCACATAAGTGACATCCATGGTCTCCCGTCAAGGCGAAGGGTTCCGTCGCCAGGGATTGTATGCAGGAGACGCCTGTCCGAAGTGACAGCTCCTGTATGCAAGCGCATCTGGATCGGGTTCTTTGCTTATCGAAAGAGTAAGTCCGTATGCGTAGTGACCCCATTATCGGATCCTCATATTATTGGGGCGATTTTGGATTGCGTATAGAGAGTACTATTCTTGTTGACGGTTGGTTCAATTAATGACAGGTCAACATCGCCTTAGGGGTGGCGGACCCGGGTGTTAAAGACCGAATTGGGAGATGCAAGTTGGACTTGCAAGGAGGAATGTCTTCCCGCTTCTTTTTATCCGAGTTGCAGATTCTCATGTTATTGGGATGTAACAAAGATAAGGAAGGAGATCCCAGATCTTGCTGAGATATGTTGGTAAGTATATCTCTTACATTGAAAGTGATTAAGAGAATTAACTTTCAATTTTGACAAGGCAAGACAACGTTGATATGAAAATTCCTAAATCAAAGTAAAAAATATATTTATATATTTATGCAAATTTCTTATTTCAGATAATCCTTCAATAAACCCACTCAATGTTATACTCAATAATAACCAGTAAAATATCATGGATTGGACTCATGATCCAGATATTGTACTTGCAGTTGGACACATAATGTATGTGGTTGCAATGTGCAAGTTTCCTCATAATATTGAGGAATGACAATTAAATATATAATAGGACTACAACCCTAGGGTTTGTATGTCTCTATAGTCTTGATCTCATCGGATGTACTTTGGAAGTGACATGTCGATGATGATCACAATTATCAATTAATCCTTATAAAATCTAAGAAGATGTTCTAGCATACGTATGTGCTCTTGACATTTAATCATGAATGACGTGGTTCTCTGCATCGTGCAGAATGGTGGCTCTATAAGAGATGATGTATTCAAATTGTTTGAATATCTACATGAACCAATGTTTTAAGAGTCTAGATGGATGTAGACATGATGAGTGCCATCATTCCACTGTATATACTTTAGTCATTCATGAAGCTTCATAATATTCATATTGTATGAATTTAATGAAGCTTGTATAAATGTTGAAATGCTCTTACATTGAATTCTTTTTGAATTTAAAGTAAGAGATCCTTAGTCTTAAGCAGTGGTTGCTTATAGATAAAGGGAGCGCAGTGGAAGCATGGGTTGGACTCGAGTAAGAAGTATGGTCAAAGAGTTGACTGTACATCTATGACTTCCATATGTCATCCGAAGAGTTGGATGAATGCCAATACTGTAATAAGTTGATATGTTGATAGTATGACTATCAAGTCTGTCTGGAATCCTTAGAGAAGGACTCGGATAGAGCATCAGAATAATCTACATAAATCACTGATATTGACTTGCTTATTAAATAAGATAAAGTCTTAAAATTATATCTCAATCTTCTAATAACACTTGCAATGTGTTGCATATGGTTTAGAAGACTGGAAAATTTGATCTTAAGGTTTATAGTTATCCACATGGATATTGATGCAATTGTTGCAACAATCTCTGTTGGATTGATAGACTTGTTAATTTAAGTGGGAGAGCCCTTAGTCTTAGAGAATGTCTCTATGACCTAGATATAAGAATACACTCATCGTTTATTTCTAAATGTTGGAAATAAACATGAATTCTGAGATAGAACTATCATGATGGACATATTTCAGATAGTAATCTAACATCTAGTGGACTCCACAAAACTAGAAAATTAATGAATGGTTCATTAACATTTCTAAATACTAAAATTAAACCTTAAGATCAATAGGAGGATGAAGATCATTTGACAATGATGTAGCATCAAGCCTTGGACATTTGTCTATTGATTTGATCAATAGACTAGTAAGAGGTGAAACTTTAGATTGTCTAAATTTCAAAACTTACATACTTATGAATATTGTATTCGAAGTAAAATGTCCAATGCACCCTTGCTTGGGAATGGTGTAAGATGACAAGGTATTAAGGATCTCATATATATTTATGTATGCGGATCGTCTATATCATAGTAAACATTATGGATATGTGATATCTATTGATGATTATGTATGATATGAGATTTCTTCTCTTCATCTAAAGAAACCTTTGAAATGTTCAAAGATTTCATTATTTTGGTTTACAACCAAAGTTTGAAGGAAGATAAAATGAATTTGATCTAATCAAGGTAGCCTGTACCTGTTAGATGAATTCAAAGGATACCTTATGGAGATATGAATATCATTTCTATCTCAATCCTCCTAGCACACCTTAACTCAGTAGAGTTATAGGGAGATACAATTGGATCATGTGTGACATGATCTTATCAATGATGAATTTTAGCATAATTATCCCTTAGTTTCCAGGTATATATGTGTAGTAGAGACTACAATGTATATCCTTAATAAGGTTCCATGCATGCTGGAATCTAGCACTTGAGAGTGCTGCTTCATTAGGAAAATAAAGGATGGTAGTGGATACCTATTTATGACCTTGAGATTCTTGAAATATCTCGTCTTTGAGAATGTGATTCTTGAAGGTTGATACTATTGAGAATCAAGACGAAAATGAAGTGTAGGAACTCATTTAATCTTGAGAAGATAATAAGGCTCCTGAAATTGGAAACTAAAAGGACAATTATAGATGAAACACTAATACATGTTCAAATGAGTTTGAGGATGGATTCCATGTGTCAGAGAAATCTGAAATTGATCGAACTTCATGTGACGAAGCTTCTGAAGATCATAACATGGATAGGTGGATGTTAGCAATAAAAGTCTAATGTAGACTTCATATACAAGTGTTGTAAATGGACCCTCGAAGATCGACCTATATGGGTAAGACCTATAAAGGTGTAAATGGATCTTCAAGAGAAAGGGAACCTGATGAGAAGGTAGAGACCTTCAAAGCACGGTTCGTAGCCATGAGCTGCACATCGGAAGAAAAGACATTGCTTGTGATGAGACTTGCTCTTCGGTGAGCATGCTTAAAACCATCAGAATATTGCTAACCTTAGCTACACAGCTTGACTATTGCATCTTCAAGATGTAAGTCAATATTGCCTTCCTCTATGAATACATCTCTGAGGATATTCACATGAAGTAGCCCCAGGGCTTCATGGTTGAGGAAAGCAAGGTGTGCAAGCTGAAGAATCCATCTGTGGACTCTGATAACCCAAAATCCCGAGTGACCAAGGCAAAGGCAAAGGAATGGTCGTTGTGACCTCAATCAATCGGATGGGTATATCAAGAAAAATCAACCACTCAAAGAGATCAAATCAATCAAAACAAATACGAGCGGTCTAGCTATGTGATTAACCTGGTATAGCTCCCAGGGTCGAACACAAGGAGCACGGGTTGGCCAAAGGCCTACGAAGTAGTCAAAATGAGATAAAATACAGAGAAAATATTTTTAGTGATTTTTAATGATTTTTAGATTTTTTTTGGAAATTTTTAATATAAGAAGAAAATGAGAAAGGCAAAAACAAGCACACTTAAGCAATTTATTTAACACACCAAAAATCAAGCAAAAATTCCAGAAAACTTGTTTTTATGTTTTTTTAAGTTTTTAAATGTTTTTGGTGAATTTTTGATATTTTTCTAATGGGTAAATTATTTTCTAAAAATCAAACAGTGCTAAAAATGAAAGGTACTGTCCAGCAAGGCTTAAGACCCAAAAATAAAATATTTATGGATCTCAACAAGACCTGAAGGTAATTTTCCTGTATACTAGGAAGAATAAGGAAAATTTAGGCACCTTAATTATTGTTTTTGGATTTTTCAATTAATTATTATAATTTTTATGAGTTTTTGAGGGTTTTTCAATTTTTAGGGTTTTTACTAAATGAAAAATAGCCAAACTTGGCTAGAAAATCAAACAGCAAGCAAACAACAGTATCTAATTTTTTTAGAATTTTTGGTGGGGTTTTTATATTTTTTTGGTATTTTCAAACCTAGACAGTAGCTAAAAACTAGGTTTTTGAATTTTTAAAAATACTAAACGAAATCAGAAATGTCCTCAAAAATCCCTAAAATTCCTACACCATGGCAGGAGCCATGTGTCAAAATCTCATGGAATTTGGAGGTAATTTGATATTTTATTCAAAATCTAAAAGAGGGCACTGTGCACAAGGACGAATGTGCAAATACCCGAGAATTTGGGGGCCCAGGTGCAAAATACCCAGCAAGTCACGCGCGTGACGCGTGGCTGGGGCACACAGGGACCAACTGGTAATAAAAACCAAGTCTTAGGGCCTTTTGGTAACTCGTATCAAAAGCCTAGGGACTTGGTTGCAAAAAGCCCAATAAAATGCGCACATGCGTAATAAAAACACTCACAGGGGCATAATTGCAATTACTCAAAAATATTCATTCATTTCATAACAACCCAGTTCTACAGGACAAAAGATGTAAAATGCCCAACACAACACGTGACGAAGCACGTGGTCACATACACACAGGGGCATGCATGCAATTAAAACTAAGCACAAGGTCCATCATGCAATTTACCCTACGTAAATAAAGTTCTAAAAATATTTACAGGACTGGAAATGAAATGACAAACTAAGAGGGGGCCCTAAGATATTTACCCCTTTATTTGTCGACGGCCAGATGCGCGCCACGTGGTGGATGGACGGTCAGGATGGGTGGCGCTCTCCTTCTCTTCTTCTCTTGGGCTCGATCGACGGTACGAGGGAGGCCACGTGGATGATCTGAGGGCTGGCAGTGCAGGGGCCTCTCTCCTCGCACGAACGGTCCGGATGGCTCCTCGAATGATCGGATGGACGCTGTTCCTCAACGAACGGACGGTCACAATCCGAACTGGAGCAGAGGCCTCATCGGACGGCTCTGGAGGATGGTGAAAGAACTCGACGCCGGCGAACTTCGCCGGCCTCCTGCGTGAGCTACACTCCTCCTCAGCTGCTTCTGGATATCGGAACAGGCTCCTGGTGAAGGTCCGCAGCTGATAGTATTGGCCGATAGCCCAACCGAGCCCTGGAGGGGCTCCGGCGAGGCTGGCGGCGCGAAGCTTCCGGCTAGAATGTAAGGGGGGCTCAGCTGCCTCCCCTTGAACCTGCAAAGCACACAGAAAGCTTCGCGGGTCGAGGGTAATATGCCTCGACCCAAAGAAGCGGGGTGAAGGTGATCTGTGCGGTGGGGCGAAGGAGCTCCGGCGAGGCGGAAGACGGTGGAGCTCGACTCCCAGCTCCGGGGCGAGCTGGGTTGAATGGCTGGGCGAAGAACGTGCGTGGGGGAACGGCGAAGATGATGGGGTGCTCCGATGATCGAGATATTAAGCGTGATGATCGAAATCAGAGGAACACGGCGAGGGTTCGATTTGGGGGTAACTTAAAATTAGACTAAACAAGAGGGAACGAAGGTTACCTGGGTGATGCGGGAGACTGGGCTGGAGCTTAGCTAGCTCCTGGTCCTTGCCTCAAGGGTCGTCAACGCCCGAGGCTCGAGCTCCGGTCAGACGTCGGAGCACGGCGGCGCGAGGCAGCCGGATCGATGGTCGAACACCTCCTCCTCGCTGCGACACCGGCGGGGGCAAGCTGTCACCTTGCTGGTTGCGATGGAGCTCACAGGAAAGAGAATGGGGAACCAAAGATGGCGTGAGAGTGCGGCGGAGCTCGGGCTTTATAGTGCTAGGGGTCCGGGAAGAAGAGGATCGGGCGAGCTTGGGAGCGCGCGGATCCCGAGGGGGCGGCTCCGGCGAGCATGCCGGATGCAAGAGGTACAATCCGGACCCGGGGTTTGGTGGTTTGGCGGTCGGATCTGGTGGGGGTAATTGGAAGGAGTCGGGTCGAAACAGAGATCCGCGGCTCTGGTGGTCCTGGGGGAGGTGTTGACCGGGGGTCAACAATCCCCCGTGGACCAATCAGAGCCCGCCAATTATTGAATTTTTAATTGATTTTTTTGGGGCTTTTAATGGCCGAATTTTTAAAAACTCAAAACATAAAAAATGTTTGTTTTAATTTTTTCTATTTTTTTGTGATTTTTAATTAATTTTTGGAAACAAAAATAAGGTATTTACATATTATAGCTATACATAGGTATATGTACAATGTATGATTTTTAATTTTGATTTTTAATTGGTTATTTTTATACAATTTTATTCCTATTTTATATTTTATTTATTTATAGGATAAAATTAGGAATAAAAGGCTATTTTTATTTTATTTTTATTATTTTTATACATGTGGGAAATAGTTATTTATGTATAACTATATACATGGTATATTTACAAGATGTTTTTGTGTTTTTAATTTTGTAATTTTTATTTGATTTTTGTTTTGTTTCTTTCTATTTTATTTATTCACAAAACATAAAAAAGAATATTTACAAAAAGTTTTGAAAACAAAGAAGTTTATTTACAAGGTGAAATAGACAAGGTTGATGGACCATGTACATGATGAAGGGTTCTTTTTGGATTTTTGATTTTTAAGTTTTTATTTTGTTTCCAATAGTCTATAAATATGTACAGAATATATACAAGTATTTACAACATATTTTTGTTTGAGGAAAAATATTATTTATTTATTTACATAGATATGTACACATGAGCCCCTATCTCTCTCTACTTGTGGCTTTTATGCGGTCAGGCCCATGCTGAGCCCTCCCTTGGGTTAGGTTGCTCAATATTTATTCTAAATATTTCCCTCTTTTTCTTTTTCTTCTTTATTCTTTTATTTTAGCATAAAAACATGCTAATTATTTATATTTACAAAAATGCATGCTTTTGCTAACTTTCCCTATTTACACATATCTACATGCATTTGCATAGGTTTTTGTAGCTAAAATATAGGAATAAAGAGTGATGAATGGGTATTCATCACCCCCCTATACTATACTTTGCTAGTCCCTTAGCAAACACTTATTTGAAAAAGAAGTGAAAAAGAAAGAAAAAGAAAAAGAAAAAGAGGATGTACATGGATTAAGGTTGAGTTATTAAACTTTCCTTCATTAAATTGAAATATGGAGCTCGATCAGATCTTTGGATTATTAATGTGTCGGAACCTTATTTAGACTTAAGCTTAAAACTCAACAGCCTCCAAGTTCCACCAATCTATGGGCAAGACTCCTCAATAAACCAGATCAGAACAAGTCTACATACACAAACTCTAATGACCATGATCTTTCCAAGCAGTGTAAGTGATATGTGGCTCCCCACCTCAGAAGCAACAAAGAAACAACCTCCCTCACCCTGGTAACTCTAATGCCTCGGTCTAGCAACTCTTTCCTCGAGAAGCGGGGTATTCCCTTCTAAGTTCAAGTGCAACCGACTCAAGAAGAGGGGGTAGAAGTATAGAGTTTTGGAAGCCTAGCCAGTGTAGCTAGGTCTCCCGCTGCAAGCTTCATGAGATGTAATCATGGATACCATAAGCTTTGCTTTATTTGACTATGTACACTCCGGTGGGGTTATTAAATTTTCAATCCGACCCACCACTTTTTTGGAGTTCTTTTTGCATTTTTGCATTTTTTTTCAAAGACTTCTGTACAACATATCTACATGGTGCAGCATACACAAGAAATTTCCCCTTGAGCCAGTAGACTATCCCTCTTTTGAAGCTTTATTGCAACCCACGACTTCTGTCTTTAGCCTTCATCACCACTAGACCAAGTTGAGGTGCACTTCCTTCACTAGAAGAAGAAGAGAGGTTCCGCCTAGAAGTACTACCCTCATATGCTACCCCAAGCCAAAGGAAACTGCCTCCTCACTACCTCATCCGTGGAGAGCCATGTGTAAGTGCAGGTGCAAGTCAAGCCATTGTCTCTAAGAGTCATGCGTGTGTTGTTAAGTGCTCTACTTAAGCTCATCAAGATGACATATGCTCATAGCCTAGTGGACTCAAAGAATTAAGTCCTTATGGACCTGAAAAGCCTTAACCCTAAGTCCTATAAGGTTCCTCTTAAAGTTAAGTGGATTAAGATCTTATTCAAGCTCCATTTCTCAATTTAATTCCAGGCTTAGTTTAAATGTCAACTCTCATCCAGGAAAAACTATATACATATATGTACACAAGATGCTATTTACAAATATTTTACAATCATGCAAAATTTTTAAAAAATGTTTTGAAATCATGGATGATGATGATGCATGAGGTGCAAGTTTTGCAAAAAGATATTTACAACATTTACACAAGATTTTTGCAAACTTTTGATTTCCAAAACATTTTGGAAAAATTTTGTACTATATACATAATTTTGATACAAAATATTTACACTAACTTTACACAAAAGATTTTTGAAATCCTTTTTACAAAAATACTTTGTACATTAGCTACGTATGTGCAAGATAAAAGAGGTTTATGTACATGAAAAATTTTTAAATTTTGTGATTTTTAGCCATTTTATTTATTAACACACTCACACAGAGTACGAGTTATGGCTAAAGTATATATGAAATATATACACACCCCCCTATACTTAGCTCGAACGATGTCCTCAGAGTGATCAAGAGCGATGAAGAAGACATAACTCGTGCTTAGTAAAAGGGAAGTGAAAAGGAATGGCTACGTACAAGAACGAATGAATGAATAGAATGAGAGGAACTCGGTGGTTTCCCCCTATACTTAGGATCAACTAATCCTAAGTATAGCAAGCTGTACATGAAAGGAAAGCCGAGTGAAGAAGATACAGAATCTGCCCCCCCTATACTTAGGGTAAAATATCCCTAAGTATGGGCAGCAAAACAGGGGCAGAACGAATGAAGAGAATACCCGCAGGTCCGACATCCCCCCTATACTTAGGGTAAAGTACACCCTAAGTATATCATAATCATAAGATGAGGAAAGGGATGTGGGACTAAAGAATAGAATGATATGGACAACTGGATCTATACAAGCGGAGGAACAGTGAAAATCAGGCGTGAGATGCAAAAGATGTGAGTCAAGAGACCACATCTCACGCAAAATGAATAGGAGCACAAATAATAACGTCCCGCGGCTCATGATCTAGAAATGGCTTGAGCCGCTGGCCGTTCACTCGAAAGGTGCTCTCAGAAGACAACTCGGATATATCAATACTACCATTGTCGTGCACCTTTCTGACGAGAAAAGGTCCCTTCCATTTGCTCTGTAGCTTCCCTGGAAATAGTCTAAGCCTCGCATCAAACAGCCACACTCTCTGTCCAATCTCAAAATGCTTGTGGCTGATATGAGAATCATGCCACTCCTTGACTTTCTCCTTGTAATGTAGGCTGCTTGAGAAAGCTGCATCTCTAAGCTCCTCCAGGGCAGCTAACTCTGCCCTCCTCTGGTCTCCCATACCATTTGGATCCATAAGAATATTAGTGACTGCCCAAAGTGACTTGTGCCTCAGCTCAACAGGTAAATGGCATGGCTTGCCATAAACGAGGCGAAAGGGAGATGTACCCAATGGAGTCTTGAAAGACGTCCGATATGCCCACAAGACCGAGTCCAAAAGCTGTGACCAATTCTTTCGGTCAGGGCGGACGACTTTCTGCAGAATAGTCTTGATCTCTCTGTTCGACACCTCAGCTAGACCATTTGTCTGTGGATGGTAAGGTGTGGCAACACGATGGTCTATACTGAACTCGCTAGCAAGGGCCTTCACCTGGTCGTTGATGAAATGAGACCCCCCATCAGAAATAAGAACTCGTGGAACCCCGAACCGCGTGATGATATGCTTCCTCAGAAATCTGCAAACTGTCCTCGCATCAGCGGCTCGGGTGGGGATAGCCTCAACCCAACGACTAACATAATCTACGGCCAACAGAATGTACTCAAATCCCTGACTCTTAGGGAATGGACCCATGAAATCGATGCCCCATGCGTCAAAAATCTCACAGAAGTGAATGGGCTGCATCGGCATCATATCACGCTGTCCACAAGTGCCCATCCTCTGACAGTCAGTACACCTCTTCACGAACTCATCCGAGTCCTTGAAGAGGGTAGGCCACCACAAGCCGGATTGGAGCACTTTCTGTGCCGTTCTCCTCCCAGAATGATGTCCTCCTGCCTCAAGCTTGTGGCAGTAAGTGAGGACGCTATGGTGTTCCTCCTGAGGAATACACCGACGCCAGACGCTATCCCCTCCTTCGTGGTAAAGGATGGGATCCTCCCAGTGGTAGGACTTGGCCTTCGCAAGGAAGGTCTCAAGCCTCTGCCTGGGCCAATCTTGTGGGACTTTCCCTGCAACGAGAAAGTTCACAATATCGGCATACCACGGGAGTGAGGCGATAGCAAGGATCGCCTCATCTGGGAAGGTATCACGAATAGGATCAATCTGCTCAGAATCCTCAGGCTGCTCTAATCGGGAGAGATGATCCGCCACCACATTCTTGACTCCAGGCTTATCCTTAATCTCAATGTCGAACTCCTGGAGTAGAAGGATCCATCTAGTCAATCTGGCCTTGGCATCCTTCTTTGCCATGAGGTACCGGATGGCGGTATGATCTGTAAACAAAGTCACTCTAGATCCAATGATATACGATCTGAACTTATCTAGGGCAAACACTACTGCTAGCATTTCCTTCTCTGTGACCGTATAATTCCGCTGGGCGGAATCCAATGTGCGGCTAGCATAGTGTATCGCAAATGGTACTCCATCCCTCCTCTGTCCCAGCACTGCCCCCACGGCAAAATCGGAGGCGTCCGTCATGATCTCGAATGGGAGAGACCAATCAGGCGGCTGGAGAACAGGAGCCTCAATAACGCACTGCTGGAGAGTCGCAAAGGACGAAAGACACTTGTCATCTACAAGGAACTCGGTGTCTTTCGTCAAGAGATCAGACAACGGTCGGGCAATCTTGCTGAAATCCTGAATGAACCTCCTATAAAATCCAACGTGCCCCAGGAATGACCGTAGCTGCCTCAAATTGGACGGCGGTGTGAGTTTTCTAATGACATCAACCTTGGCCGGATCAACCTCCATGCCCCTGTTGGAGATGATGTGGCCAAGCACCGTCCCTTGAGTCACCATGAAGTGACTCTTCTCCCAAGATAGCACCAAATGGAACTCAATACATCGCTGGAGTACCCGATCTAGGCAGTCGAGACAAGAATCAAATCCGTCGCCGTAGACCGAGAAATCGTCCATGAAGACCTCCAAACATTCCCCTACCATGTCCGAAAATATCGACAGCATGCACCTCTGAAAAGTCGCAGGGGCATTGCATAGCCCAAATGGCATGCGTCGAAAAGCATATGTGCCGAAGGGACAGGTAAAGGTGGTCTTCTCCTGATCTTCAGGAGCGATGGCCACCTGGTTGTAGCCCGAGTACCCATCCAGGAAACAATAATGGCTCTTCCCTGCCAGTCTCTCAATGATCTGGTCAATAAAAGGCAGGGGGAAATGGTCCTTCTTGGTGGCTTGGTTGAGTCTCCTGTAGTCAACACAAACCCTCCAAGAGGTGGGTACTCGTGTAGCGATCTCCTCTCCCGACTCACTGATCACAGTCGTGATGCCCGTCTTCTTGGGCACCACATGCAAGGGGCTGACCCACTTGGAGTCGGAAATGGGATAAATAAAATCTGCACTCCACCATTTTGATATTTCTTTCATCACGACCTCTCTCAGGTTGGGGTTCAGTCGCCGCTGGAACTCACGCGACGGCTTCGCCCCCTCCTCAAGATAGATATGGTGGGAGCACACTGCTGGACTAATCCCATGGAGATCCGCTACGCTCCATCCGATTGCCTTGCGGTTCTTTTCAAGAACCCCCATCAGACGGGATTCTTGCTCTCCAGTCAACTCGGCTGAGATGATGACTGGGTACATCTCTGGATCGCCCGCAAGGAATCGATACTTCAGCGAAGTAGGGAGCGGCTTTCGCTCTGGAATGCTGGGTGCTGGCAAATCTGGCTGTGGAAGAAACCGAGTGAAAGCTGCAAGGTCGACCACATCTGCCTGGGAAAGTGAAAGCGTACTCTCGCAAACTGGATCGGGAGAAGGCGGCTCAACTGTACTGTCTCTGCTCAGCTCTGCCTCTACCTCCTCCTCTGTAGGCTCAGGTGAACTCAGGTCTGGCATCTGATCATAACAATCTGCCCAATCAGACTCTGAATCCGAGGGATCTGCATCAGAAACGGTGGCATCAGTACCACCGGAAAACAAGGTGGCCTCAGCACCACCATCACGAGTCACTGTGCTGCGATCGAGAACCGGCTCTGCTGTTGTAAAGGTATCCGGAACCAGGTCTGTGCTCTCCAGACCCTCCTCTGCTATCGTCTCTGCATCAGCTGTATCTGAAAGTGAGAGGGTGGTCTGTGTCTCCAGGTCTGCCCAAGCTGCCTCATCGTCTGAAATCACAAAATCGCAGTCCTGGTGGATGTCTGGCTCTGCGTCTGTCAGCTGCTCTGAATCGGTACTCGCATCTGAGCGAGCTCTGAGTCTGGCTCTGTAGTCCTCAACCGTCTCTATTTGTATACTCTTGCCCTCGACGCGAAAGTACACCTTCCCGCTATCATGATCAGTCGCCGCCTTGGCTGTGGCCAAGAACGGACGACCAAGGATGATGGGGGTATCGGTCACTGACTCAGGGATCTCCATGTCCAACACGACGAAGTCCACGGGGAATTTCAGGCCCTGAATCGTGACGATAACGTCTCGTAATAACCCCTTCGGCCTCTTGACAGATCGATCAGCGAACTGAAGGACTGTCCTGCTCTGTCGAAGAGTGCCCAACTCGAAGCGGTCGAGAAGGGCTGCCGGAAGAAGGTTAATCGACGATCCGCTATCTAGAAGAGTACGGTCGAACCGCTGCTCACTAATCTGGCATCTGACATACGGGGCCCCTGCATCTGGCCTCTTGGCTGGCAGTCGGTTCTGGATCGCGAAGCACGTGGCTTTCGTCAGCACATGTATCTCTGAAGTATGGTTCCTCCTCCTCCTCCTAACTGTAGTCCTCTCTCTCAAAGATCTCTGGAGAAGGGGGATGTGCTGCAAAGCCTCCTGGAGGGTCAGCTGAATGTGGAATCGATCTATCATGCTCTGGCTGAACTCCTCGAACTCTCTCTTTTTTGTATTTTCTTTTTTCTTCCCCTTCCCCATCTGAAGGGCTCTAGGGAAGGGGATCACTGGGTCCTTCTCAGATGAAGGACTAGGAGAAGATCTACGCGGTTCAAGGACCGGATCCACACATACATCATGCACCACAGTGGGACCAAAAGAATGTAAACCTTTTCCTTTATTCATCACAGAATCCTGAGATACATGACCATGAGGAAAAACAACAACTCTCTCTCTACAGACACCGGTGGCCTCAGTACCACCACGGATGGGCTGCTCTGCTGCTGCTGGTGAAGGTAGACGTCGGGCGGCATCAGTACCGCTCGCTGGCTCGGCTGCTGCTGGGGTGGCATCAGTACCACCTCCTCGATCTGGTGAAGTGGCGGCCTCAGTACCGCCTGTGGGATCAGCATCATCGGTGGCCTCAGTACCACCGTCATCGACTGGAGCGGCCTCAGTACCGCTCCCCTCCTCCTCCTGGGGCGCCTCTGGATGGTGCTCAGCTGAGGCGCCGCCGCCGGCTGGGGTCCTACCGCTCCTAAGCGTGGCAAAATCAACATCAAACAGATCTGAAGAAGTATCATCAAATGGATCGCTAGGAGTGGCTAACTCAGTATGTACTACCTGCTCAGACTTCCGCTTCAGGTTGTTCGGATTGGGCTCTATCTGTGCAGGTATGGCGGCCTTCCCTCTCACCAAGTCCCGCATCTCCTGGAGGAACTCATCCATCTCCCGTCTGAAGGTCGCCTGCTGGTCCGTGAGGAGGCGGGCGATATCATCCAAGGCAGGGCTCTCGTGGGAGCCCGACGGGTAGCCTCTCTGTGGGTGAGGCTGCTGGTACTGCTGTGGGTGAGAGGGGTAGGACGGAGGGTGCTGCTGGTGCTGGTATCCCGGGTGAGCTTGCTGCTCACGTCTCCCAGACTGTCCCTGCTGCTGATAGGGACGAGGACCGTAGGATGGTTGCTGCTGATACGCTGGGGGCTGCTGCTGCGACTGGTGCTGGTCTCTCTGATGGGAGTACTGCCCTCCCTGACCTGACGGCTGCTGCTGGGGCTGGGCACTACCACTCCCCCACCTGAATCCGGGATGGTCTCGTCGGATCCCAGGCTGGGGACGGTCGTACCAGATCCCGTTGACATCCATCAACGGCTCTGCATCCAAGGGGGCTGGGGGTAGTACTGCCAACGGCTGGTCCGGCTGGTAGAGCACCATCTGCATCTCTGAAGATGGTGGAGACTGGTAGGTGGGCTGCGGCTGCTGGTACGGCTCCGCCTGTACAAAGTGAACCTGTCTAGGCTGCTCTGAGGAGCTGGAGCGCTGGGACGAGCTGCTGCTGCCGCCGGTATCGCCTCGCGACAGAAGACGGGGCTGCGAAGCCGTCTGTGTCTCCTGGAGACACATGAGTTGTGTCTTCATGTCGCTCAAGACCTGTGCCATCTGCTCCATCTGCGTGATACTCTGGCACTGCTTCTTCTCTATCAGCTCCATGCGGTCCAACTTCTCGCTGATAATGCCCATGTCCGCAGCGGACGACTCGGCCTGTGCTGCTGCTACTGCGGACGAACTGGATGGACCTGCATCTACCCGTGCTATCCTCTGGTACTGCACGGGTCCTGGCTGATGTGGCTGGGTCTTCTGCGTATAGAGCCTGGTCTGAGACATCACCATGTAGTTCTCTGACATCTCCTCGTAAATGGCCCAGACCTGCTCGTGGTCCTTGGCGAAGTAGGACCCGCCGCAAGAAGCGTTCACCAGACCCTGAAGCTCTGGCGTCAACCCGCTGAAAAAACTCTGAACTAGGTTCGGCTTCGATATGTCGTGGTGCGGGCATCTGTCTAAGAGCTCTCTGAACCTCTCCCAAGCCTCGTGGAACTGCTCGTTGGGGAACATGGAGAAGTTGCTGATCAGGGCCCTCGCTGCATTCGTCCGCCCGAGTGGATAGTACTTCTTCAAGTACTCGGTGCGGAGCTGCTCCCAGGTGTGGACAAACTTCCCTAGATGCTTCAGCCAGGTGGCTGCTCTATCTGCCAGTGAAAACGGGAAGGCTATCATCCGTATGGTGTCCTGGTCCACGTGACGATCGTGGACAGTGCTGCAGATCATCAGAAACTCCTGGAGGTGGAGGTGGGGCTCCTCTGTGGCTAGCCCGTGGAAACGGGGTAGTAACTGCAAGGTGTTCGGGGGGAACTTGAAGTCCCCCACGATAGCTGGCACTACCACCCAGTGATGCATCAGAGTGGATCCGGGGTTGTGTAACGCCCGCATCGGCTGTGGTACTCCTCTCGCAGCAGCGGCTGCTGCTGCGGCGGCGGCTGCTGCCTCTGCATCCTCTGCATCAGGTATATCCTCGGGCTCGCTCTGCTCTGAACCTCGCTCTGCTCGGAGCCTCTCCAACTCGCGCCTCATCTCAATCATAAACGCCCCCTGATCGCGTAGCTGCTGCTGAACCGTCTCTAGCGATGCGATCAGGGTGGAGTTGATCGCTCCCTGGTCAAGTATAACATGCTGGTCTCCCTGTGGACCTCTAGAGTGATCATCTGATCTGGCTGCCATAGCGACGTCTGCAAAACCAAACGAGCCCAACTCAGGTGCTGTCAAATGTATCAATCTCTCCTCGGGCTCGTGTCTCTCAGGAAGGTCAGAAAGGGGGTCGAGGGGGAACAGGGCGGAATCGTACTCGGGCTCGGAGAGCTGGTCTGGGCTCTCACTAGCCAACCTAGATGATCGGGTAGACGTGCCCGAAAGCGGTGCAGCCAGAGGCTGCCTAAGAGACCGTCTACCCATCATCTTGATCTGGGCGAGTAAGGCGGATGAGATCTGGAATCAACTATGATCACAAAACAAACCCCCGGTTCACCAACGCCACACGAGCTGAAGACCGTGAAAGTTCGGTCAAATTATCTTGTCTATTTTATTTTGGTGAACACACAAAGTATCAGAGCGCTTACGTGACCTGTTAGGATATCCGATACTAGCCCCAACCGACTGGCCCGCACTAAGAAGTCGGTAATCAGTCGGGTCTAGCACCGGGAGGCTCTACCTAGGGTGCGGGTCACTCTCTCGCGCATCCAAACCAGACAATGAGGGGGTTGCTCTCCCCAAGACAAAGTTTTTAGGGTGAGCGGTTTTTAATGATCAAGTATGATTAGCAGTCCCGATTTTATTGTTTTTCTTTTTAATATTTTTCAAAGCAAGCAAAAGGCCTAACGAATTTTTCGGTTCTCCTGATTATTTAAGCCGAAAACAGGGGGGAGAAGACGAAAAAGCCGATGCGCGAGAAAATCAATTATGCATGCAAAGTAAGGAAGGCGTACCTGACTCCAGCACTCTACATGCAATATGATCCGCGCAGAATTTAAAGACAAGAAATAAACTACCTAAATGATGCAACGAGAAAAACCGAGGCCCTAAACAGCAGTGCTAGCGTAGAACCGTCTAACCGATCACCGACCTCCAAGCCAAAGAGTCCGGTCTTGGCTTACCCCTCCTCTTCTCGACAGGTCGAGTTCAGGAGTTAGCGCTTGTGGGGCAGGCTCGCGGCACGTAGGCTGCGAAGGCAAATGAGTCGGTTATTTTTATTAATTATTTTTAGTAGGTCCAATTACGGTCTATAGGAACAGATAATCAATTAGGTGTTGGGATCCTACTATTACGGCACAGTCACCAGAAAATCCTACTGCTAGGGGCTCGATCAAAAAGCCGCGTAAACACCAGAAAGGCAGTAAAAAGTAGAAAATGAAAGCCGCGAAAAACCGCGAAAAACCGCTAAGTTCTAAAGGGTCCCCCGAGCACACCGGTGCTCGGCGAAACAGACCCGAGAGTGTCCAAGTCCAAAAGTCTGAGTGTACCTGTATTATTACAATAATAAATGAATAAACCTAAGCTATCCTCACCCACTCAACTCTCTCTCCCTCGCTCTCTCCTGCGGCTTCGTGAAGAAGGAAGCCGCCTCCGCGTCGCTCGGGAGCTCCGGCGCTCCTAGGAATGCCGCCCTCGCTCCTCGGGACCTCGCAAGAAACAAAGAGAAGTGTGGTCAGTCCAAAATTATTCAAAAAAATCAGAAGAATATATATATACAAAAATCTATACAAAAAGCCGCGAATCAAAAAGCCGCGGAAAAATCTAAAAGACTACTAAGCCGTGCTCCCCGGCAACGGCGCCATTCTGATAACCCAAAATCCCGAGTGACCAAGGCAAAGGCAAAGGAATGGTCGTTGTGACCTCAATCAATCGGATGGGTATATCAAGAAAAATCAACCACTCAAAGAGATCAAATCAATCAAAACAAATACGAGCGGTCTAGCTATGTGATTAACCTGGTATAGCTCCCAGGGTCGAACACAAGGAGCACGGGTTGGCCAAAGGCCTACGAAGTAGTCAAAATGAGATAAAATACAGAGAAAATATTTTTAGTGATTTTTAATGATTTTTAGATTTTTTTTGGAAATTTTTAATATAAGAAGAAAATGAGAAAGGCAAAAACAAGCACACTTAAGCAATTTATTTAACACACCAAAAATCAAGCAAAAATTCCAGAAAACTTGTTTTTATGTTTTTTTAAGTTTTTAAATGTTTTTGGTGAATTTTTGATATTTTTCTAATGGGTAAATTATTTTCTAAAAATCAAACAGTGCTAAAAATGAAAGGTACTGTCCAGCAAGGCTTAAGACCCAAAAATAAAATATTTATGGATCTCAACAAGCCCTGAAGGTAATTTTCCTGTATACTAGGAAGAATAAGGAAAATTTAGGCACCTTAATTATTGTTTTTGGATTGTTCAATTAATTATTATAATTTTTATGAGTTTTTGAGGGTTTTTCAATTTTTAGGGTTTTTACTCAATGAAAAATAGCCAAACTTGGCTAGAAAATCAAACAGCAAGCAAACAACAGTATCTAATTTTTTTAGAATTTTTGGTGGGGTTTTTATATTTTTTTGGTATTTTCAAACCTAGACAGTAGCTAAAAACTAGGTTTTTGAATTTTTAAAAATACTAAACGAAATCAGAAATGTCCTCAAAAATCCCTAAAATTCCTACACCATGGCAGGAGCCATGTGTCAAAATCTCATGGAATTTGGAGGTAATTTGATATTTTATTCAAAATCTAAAAGAGGGCACTGTGCACAAGGACGAATGTGCAAATACCCGAGAATTTGGGGGCCCAGGTGCAAAATACCCAGCAAGTCACGCGCGTGGCGCGTGGCTGGGGCACACAGGGACCAACTGGTAATAAAAACCAAGTCTTAGGGCCTTTTGGTAACTCGTATCAAAAGCCCAGGGACTTGGTTGCAAAAAGCCCAATAAAATGCGCACATGCGTAATAAAAACACTCACAGGGGCATAATTGCAATTACTCAAAAATATTCATTCATTTCATAACAACCCAGTTCTACAGGACAAAAGATGTAAAATGCCCAACACAACACGTGACGAAGCACGTGGTCACATACACACAGGGGCATACATGCAATTAAAACTAAGCACAAGGTCCATCATGCAATTTACCCTACGTAAATAAAGTTCTAAAAATATTTACAGGACTGGAAATGAAATGACAAACTAAGAGGGGGCCCTAAGATATTTACCCCTTTATTTGTCGACGGCCAGATGCGCGCCACGTGGTGGATGGACGGTCAGGATGGGCGGCGCTCTCCTTCTCTTCTTCTCTTGGGCTCGATCGACGGTACGAGGGAGGCCACGTGGATGATCTGAGGGCTGGCAGTGCAGGGGCCTCTCTCCTCGCACGAACGGTCCGGATGGCTCCTCGAATGATCGGATGGACGCTGTTCCTCAACGAACGGACGGTCACAATCCGAACTGGAGCAGAGGCCTCATCGGACGGCTCTGGAGGATGGTGAAAGAACTCGACGCCGGCGAACTTCGCCGGCCTCCTGCGTGAGCTACACTCCTCCTCAGCTGCTTCTGGATATCGGAACAGGCTCCTGGTGAAGGTCCGCAGCTGATAGTATTGGCCGATAGCCCAACCGAGCCCTGGAGGGGCTCCGGCGAGGCTGGCGGCGCGAAGCTTCCGGCTAGAATGTAAGGGGGGCTCAGCTGCCTCCCCTTGAACCTGCAAAGCACACAGAAAGCTTCGCGGGTCGAGGGTAATATGCCTCGACCCAAAGAAGCGGGGTGGAGGTGATCTGTGCGGTGGGGCGAAGGAGCTCCGGCGAGGCGGAAGACGGTGGAGCTCGACTCCCAGCTCCGGGGCGAGCTGGGTTGAATGGCTGGGCGAAGAACGTGCGTGGGGGAACGGCGAAGATGATGGGGTGCTCCGATGATCGAGATATTAAGCGTGATGATCGAAATCAGAGGAACACGGCGAGGGTTCGATTTGGGGGTAACTTAAAATTAGACTAAACAAGAGGGAACGAAGGTTACCTGGGTGATGCGGGAGACTGGGCTGGAGCTTAGCTAGCTCCTGGTCCTTGCCTCAAGGGTCGTCAACGCCCGAGGCTCGAGCTCCGGTCAGACGTCGGAGCACGGCGGCGCGAGGCAGCCGGATCGATGGTCGAACACCTCCTCCTCGCTGCGACACCGGCGGGGGCAAGCTGTCACCTTGCTGGTTGCGATGGAGCTCACAGGAAAGAGAATGGGGAACCAAAGATGGCGTGAGAGTGCGGCGGAGCTCGGGCTTTATAGTGCTAGGGGTCCGGGAAGAAGAGGATCGGGCGAGCTTGGGAGCGCGCGGATCCCGAGGGGGCGGCTCCGGCGAGCATGCCGGATGCAAGAGGTACAATCCGGACCCGGGGTTTGGTGGTTTGGCGGTCGGATCTGGTGGGGGTAATTGGAAGGAGTCGGGTCGAAACAGAGATCCGCGGCTCTGGTGGTCCTGGGGGAGGTGTTGACCGGGGGTCAACAATCCCCCGTGGACCAATCAGAGCCCGCCAATTATTGAATTTTTAATTGATTTTTTTGGGGCTTTTAATGGCCGAATTTTTAAAAACTCAAAACATAAAAAATGTTTGTTTTAATTTTTTCTATTTTTTTGTGATTTTTAATTAATTTTTGGAAACGAAAATAAGGTATTTACATATTATAGCTATACATAGGTATATGTACAATGTATGATTTTTAATTTTGATTTTTAATTGGTTATTTTTATACAATTTTATTCCTATTTTATATTTTATTTATTTATAGGATAAAATTAGGAATAAAAGGCTATTTTTATTTTATTTTTATTATTTTTATACATGTGGGAAATAGTTATTTATGTATAACTATATACATGGTATATTTACAAGATGTTTTTGTGTTTTTAATTTTGTAATTTTTATTTGATTTTTGTTTTGTTTCTTTCTATTTTATTTATTCACAAAACATAAAAAAGAATATTTACAAAAAGTTTTGAAAACAAAGAAGTTTATTTACAAGGTGAAATAGACAAGGTTGATGGACCATGTACATGATGAAGGGTTCTTTTTGGATTTTTGATTTTTAAGTTTTTATTTTGTTTCCAATAGTCTATAAATATGTACAGAATATATACAAGTATTTACAACATATTTTTGTTTGAGGAAAAATATTATTTATTTATTTACATAGATATGTACACATGAGCCCCTATCTCTCTCTACTTGTGGCTTTTATGCGGTCAGGCCCATGCTGAGCCCTCCCTTGGGTTAGGTTGCTCAATATTTATTCTAAATATTTCCCTCTTTTTCTTTTTCTTCTTTATTCTTTTATTTTAGCACAAAAACATGCTAATTATTTATATTTACAAAAATGCATGCTTTTGCTAACTTTCCCTATTTACACATATCTACATGCATTTGCATAGGTTTTTGTAGCTAAAATATAGGAATAAAGAGTGATGAATGGGTATTCATCAGACTCAAATAAGCTTCTTGAAGTTGGACCGTAAGATTTGATGAGATTATAAATGTTATGATTTCAGATAGAATCTTGATGAGCCATATGAAGCTTAGTGGGAGTGCCTTTGTGTTCATCGTGCTAAATGTAGATAATATCCTAATCATTTGGAATGATATACGGATGATAATAAGTGTTTTATAGACTGGCTATTCCATATCTTGAAATATGATTTCAAAATACCTCTTACATCTTAAGTTCTGAAGTTGTTCAGGAGCAAAGAAAAGAGGGTATTGGGACTGTCGCATTAGTAGTACACCTTGGGCATATTCCATTTTATGAAAATTCCAAGAAAGGCTTCCATCCCTTAAGATATGGTACCGACCTATCTAAAGGGATAGCACCTCAAAGAGTTGAGGGAATGAATGCTAGAACTACTTGCCCTTGGGCATCAGTTCTGAGAAGCCGGATGTGTGCTAAATGTGTACAAAAGCCAGATGGCTGCCATGCAGTGGGAGTAGTAAACTGTTACTAATCCTACTATAGAGATAAAACACTTGATTGCAGTAATAACAAAACCTTCATAGATGACAAGACTTTTGAGATAGTGATCTCAAAGTCTTATCTTCAAAAACTTAAGACTTTATAGATAGAGATCTAAAAGGTCTTAACTGTGGATACCTTAAGAGATATTGATCTTCAGGAATAAGGGTATTCTTATAAGGATTATGGAAATACTGGTTATAACAATTATTAAGCTATAGTGTCAAGGACACTATAATAGCTTTAACAAGATTGAGTATTGGTTGCATGAGATGCAACATTCGCATTAGATGCGAGCACTGTTATTGGGGATATGCAAGTGCCGTAAAAGGACTTGGTGTAGTCTCGTAGGAACAGAGTGACTGATCAAGCTTACCTAGCTATTTTCCTAAATAACCTATGATTGTCACATGAGTGTGGGTTTAAATGATTAGCCCATTAATGGCTCTTTGGGATAGTGGGAGATTGTTGGACATGCGAGCCCACGGTGAGCCATTTTGCAATAAATGTTATTGCAAATATCATTCCCTGATCTGATATGAAGAATAAATAATTTGCATAATAGGTCCCTTAGTACAATTAGGATTATGTACCATGGCCATCTTGATGATCATACAGCTGTTGATTCAACTGTTGAATCATAGAGGTTGGTGCTTGGATGAACATCTAAAGAGTTAGATTGATGACTCATCAAGCACCATCAAATGATTGTTAAGAGATGATCTCCAGCCTGAGTAGGAGATGGCAATCCTTATCTCTAAAGGCTGATATCTGACCGACCTCTTGATGCAGGTCCTCTGCATAGGAATAGAGATTCGGAGGTGTCAGACTAGTTAGGTCAAAGAGTTGACTTAACGAGATCGAGATAACCAAAGTCCTATATCGTATGCTGTCACGATACATGCATGCATCCTCTGACCGGAGACAGATGTGTTACTATATGTTTGAGTATGTACATTTGGCAGACCAATATATTGATGACCTAACCAAGGTCTATACACCGACGCGCTGGTGTGCATATAAGGGCATATGAGTGATATGATCTCTCAAAGGGATCATACAGGTTCAGCCACTGAACCGGAAGACATGAGCTCACTCATGAGATATTGGGAAGAATCAAATTCCGTGCACAGTCGTCTCGCTTTGGAAGCTTGACTGAATTTGTAGATTTGATATATACTTTTGGAAAGTATGTGATCAAGACCTAGGTATGATATATGCTTTTGGAAAGTATATGATCGATACCAACTTCCAATGATCGAATGAGAAACTTACTGATAAAAACCCAGAAGTAAACAGTGTAAAGTTGATCTAATACTTCGGTTTTATTCTGAGTCTTCCAGTATGCAGGATGTAAATGTATTGGGAATACCTGAGGGTGATGTGATCATAAATGATTGTATAACCATGACGCTTCCATTCCTAGGGAGTGATGAAACGGGTCTGGATTTTAGTGACTCCTCTCAGTAGAGAAGTAATCTGATCTTAGTCCAAATGTTGGACATTGATCTGATTGTGATTCAGATGCAATGAGAAGATTAGATTTGCAGTCTTGATTTAATCAAGCATTTATGGGAGGCCCGCGATCTGGATTTGAGATATGATCTCAATATCCAAGTCACTATACGTGGAACAATGCAATCACCCTGTCCTTATCTCCAAGTATTCGCAGAGAAAGCGCATTATCCTTGAATGTGTTCAGGATAATTTCATTGTTGATAATATGTATCCGAACATTAAGGAAATGGATAATTAAATGTGATTTAATTATCATGAGCAATATGAATTTGATTCATATTATACAGAGATTTATCTAAGATAATTAAATATGATTTAATTATCAAAGATGTAAATAATGTGAATGTGATTCATATTATTTGGGCACAAGAGAATAGAGATCTAATATGATTAAATGTGATTTAATTATCATGGATATGAATAATGTGGATAGCAATATCCATATTAATCATATATATTATAAATGTGATTTATAATATATATGAGAGAGCTATTTGTAATTTACATTTGGTAGTTAAATGTTAATGCGAATTGGATTCACATTGGACACTAAATTGAAAATGAAATTTACATTTTATTTTGGGTTGTGAATGTGATTCACAAATTTCCAATGGCATGATTGCAATGTTCACAAAATAAATTGGATTTATTTTTTGTGAAATAATTTGCAACAAAAGTTGTTGCAAATATTGGAGAGAATCATGAGATAATGCAATCTCATGTAATATAGAAAGGATGCTCCTTCCTAATAAGGAGAGGGGACGACCACCAAGTCCTTATAGGACTCATGGCCGTCCGCCCCCCTTTATGGAAGGAGGCTTGCCTCCTTCCTATTTCTCCAATAGAGATTGATTTGATATAAATCAAATTATATTTATTATATATTTGATTTTTTATTAAATTAATTGTTGTCGGTTTTTTACCAGCAAAATATTAACCATTGAAAGAAACACAATCAATGAGGACCATTGGATTTGTGTTGTCCCATGGATTGAGATCCATGGATCCCAAAATGCTATAAAAGAAGAGGCACCCCTTTTCTCTTCTTTACACAACATGAGACAACAAGTCTCTCTCTCTCTCTCTCTCTCTCTCTCTCTCTCTCTTTCTCTTCACACGCCTACTCTCTCTCCCTCTCATGTGGCCGTCCACCATGGATGCCCTAGAGAGGTTCTCCGTCGCCGCGGCGTCGTCGTTATTCTGCCCGATGGTTTTGCTCATGGATCTCCATCTACTTCGGCGTGCCGTGCTCGTGAAGAAGACGTCGGATCTCGTGTGTCGAGATCAGGAGATCCGCCGCTTGGATCATCAACATGGATTGCGAGAAGCACACGGTTCATCCTCGCGCTCGCAAGCGTCTTCTCCGACGGATTGGACTTGAGACAGGAGGTCTCTTCGTTTAGAGACTCGATCACAACCACGCTTCAAGAGGTAACCCTAATACTTGTTTGTGGTTTAGAGGAAATGATCCGAGAAGTGTTCTTGGATCATGTGGTTTCGCCACATGAAAAAATTTTAATTTCTGTTGCATAGAACAACTAGTACGACTAGTCGTTCTTCGTCATATTCGATACGACGATCACGCTTCTGTGATACGCTTGAGGATCTAACCATATCCTTCAGTTGTCTCCATAGACCAAGATATTGTCCATGAATAATTCAAGAAAACTTCTAACCACATCTACAAATGCAACCAACATCCATCGCTGGAATGCCGTTGGAGCATTGCACAAATCGAGTGGCATTCTGCGGAAGGCGTAGGTCCCAAATGAACAAGTGAATGTTGTTTTCTCTTGATCTTTAGGAGCGATTGCAACTTAGTTGTAACCAGAGTATCCATCCAAGAAGCAAAAGTATTTCTTCGCGGCTAGTCTTTCGATTATTTGGTCGATGAAGGGGAGTGGAAAATGGTCCTTCTTGGTTGCTAAATTCAGGCACCTGTAGTCAACACAGATGTGCCAAGATGTGGTTACTCTGATTGTGATCTCATCTTCTTCGTCATTCTTGATCATGGTGATCCTTGACTTCTTTGTCACAACATGCAAGGGGCTCACCCATTTCGAGTCGGAGATGGGATATATGAATCCTGCATCACACCGTATTGTTATTTCATTCATCACAACCTCCCAGAGATTTGCATTTAATCTGCACTGGAACTCTTGAGACGGCTTGTTGTCCTCTTCAAGATATGTGATGCGAGCACAGTGAGAGGTTGATCCCATGGATATCGGAAATTTTCCAGCCTATTACCTTACAGTTTCTTTCTAGAACCTTGAGCAGACGAGATTCTTGTTCATTTATTAGCTGTGAATTGATAATCACGGTGAACATGTTCTGCACACCCGCAAGGAAGGCATACTTCATATTTGATGGAAGTGGCTTGAGATCCAGCAGGGTCTAATTCAGCTCAGTGGTGACTTCAGCTATTGTGCAGGGCAATGGTATCAGATCTTTCAACTGTATAGTGTCCACCATTGGCATTGTTGGCTCTACATTCAATGCGGCACATAATTATTCTATCACAGAATTTTGTTCACAAAAAATTCAATGATTTCCTTCTGCTCTACCAAGGATAGATGGTCATAAATGTGTTCATCATGCAACTCAGCAAAAATCTCATCATTAAGGACACTGATGAGTCGTGATTTCCCTTACGTTAATTTGTGGGAATTATCTTATTAAATTTGTCATTTCTTTGTAGGCAAGTAATGGGAATCACCCAATAAATAATCACTTAGAAATTTAATCTAATTAGTTTGAGCGATTTTATGCTATTTTACTTGTGCAAGTCTCAAGGTCGAACTCAAGGAGGTAAAGGAACAATCTAGAATTAGTGTCTATCAAATTTTGTGCGTGGTTTTCGAGGAGGTATTTTTTATGGTATTTTAAATGATTTTTTTAACTTAAAGATGTAAGTAATTCAAGAGGAAACGCGATGTGTGAGTTTTACATAAATAGGGCGCGTCGAGAGAACCATGTCGAAGGAACTCGGCAAAATGACCCCGTAACTTCGGGAGAAGGGGTGCTCTCCCCGGTTGGGGGAAAGCGGCACAGGTCAGGGGGTAGCTTCTAAGGCTGATCCCCCCTTATCAATAGTAGCTGTATTTTTAATACAGAGAAATAATGCTATGTTGTGTGATGGAATAAGTAAATGCATTTTTTTATTGTTTTTAGATTACACAATAATATGATGATGATGCAAAGTGAGGATAATTATGGAGCAAGCAGCAGCTAAGAAAGTCAAGTCAACTCCCCTCTTAATTTATTTTAGAATTAATATGTCAATAAATATCATATTAATTTCCCAAAATAAATCCCCACAACTCAAGGAAATATTTATTGAGAAAGAGAATTAATGAATTAAAAGACCAGTGCTTAAAATGAATCAAATAGAACTTCAATAAATTATTGTCAAATAATTCTCAAAAGTAGAATCTTAGTGTCTAATATGATAGAGAATAATTCAAGGTTCAGAATGACATCAAGAACGTTGAAATCCGATCAAAGATGCTTAAAATATGATCAAAGCGGCATAAAAGTAATAAAAAAAATTAAAAGCTTGCAATTATACCCTTGATGAGGATTTTCTGTAATTCCTCTAAACTGCAGAGGTGTCAATGTAAATTACCCCAATAGAGTCTTTCCGTAATACCCTGGATCTGAGATGAAGTTTCTACAAATTCTCCAGGGCAAGTGCGTGTATTGCGCGTGATAAGGATCTTTCAGCAGTTCCTTAGAAAGAGAAGGGCTGGAGTGCAAATCCACCTGTACGTGATCCATGTGAGGTGCGACAGGCTTGGGTGTAGGTGTGGCACCAAGCCTCCACGTGACGTCTCTACTTGCTTCGGGTTCTCCGAGGCGCTTGGCATGGATGTCAGATTCAGATGCGACCCTAGTCATCGATGGAGACTCGATCTGACGGTTATCTATTGTGCAAGGATGGACGATGGTGATTCTTTATGTTCTTAATCCAATGAGAGCTGACAAGCATGGAGTTGGTGGCCATCTTTGTCGACAATGATCAAGAGGGACACGACCAGTTCTGGAAGGTGCAATGGAGGAGAAGAGATGGGAGCTCCGATGGCCGGCACACGACCATGGATCTTCGATGAAGAAAGTCGATCTTGGACGCTATCGATGAGGACCCGTGCATTGCTGCAAAGATGATCGGTGTAGAGTGGTTGCTGGGTAAAGGTGGAAGAGTCTTCTGTGAATCCGAGTTCGAAGGTGATGCATTAGGGGGTAGCGATGCAGATCTAATGGCTGGATGTCGATGAGCTTGATCGACGAGGGTGTGGGTGGTTGTGTGAAGGCGACAGGGATGATGTGTTTGAGCAGCAGAGGGGAGGTGCGATGATCGAGGTTAACGTGAAGGAGATGAGAAGGTCAGAAGTACATGGAGGATAGTGGGCTTGACGGTCGTGGCCGGAGTGAAGCAGCTACTTAGGTACGACTGCGACGAGGCGGAGAATCGCTTCGGATCACGCCGCAGTGAGGGGAGGAGTCATTGGGTGCTGTCACCACCTCTTGGAGATCCCCTCTTTATTGTGTATCGATGGATGAGATTCAATGGGGGTGGCGGTGTGATTTTATAGCAGAAGGTGTGGCTAGATTGGGAAAGTGGATCAGCAGAATAGAGGAAGGGGATGGCATACAGTGGTTGTCCGATCGTACGAGATCGGATGGCCAGATGTACGCCACGTGGTATTGTATTTTTATTTTTTAATTAAATAATTTTTAAATTTTCAATAAATAAATAAATAAATAAATAATAAATGAGAAAAATGAGTTACATGTGGCAGCTCCCAGAGGTGCGACATGTCAGCTCTAAAAAATTCAGAAATAAAAAGAAAATAAAAATCTAGAATAAATAGCAAATAACTTTGGATTGAAACATTTTCTTCATGAAAGTTGATCATATTGATGAGATCTATAACTTTCTTGAAGAGACCAAAACCAAAATCAGTCATTTGCACAAAATGCTATTTTCGAGATATTCTATGTATATAGAAAACTTTAATTTTGGGGTTTTGTATTTTTCTGTTACTTTTAAATAAGATAAAAATCCAGAAAATATGATAAAATCATAGATAAATACTTATACATTAATCTATTTTTTTATTTTTATTAATTAGTAAAAAGAAGAAATAGAATAAAATGAAAAAACAACAACTTTTGTATAAGCTGTCAATGAGGATTTGGATTCAGTAAGTTTCTTTGATTTTGGTTTATTTTAGGATTCAATTTTTGCAAAATTTAATAAAACTTTTAAAAACAAAAATAAAAGAAAAAAATGAGTTAATTATGTACATAAAATAATAGGTCAAAAACAACTAAAATACACAATGTACAAAAGAGGCCCAAAATCCAACTTTCACATACGAGCTCCGATTCATTTGAACTTGGTGTTGTTTTGAAGGTATTTGAGTTTACATTAGTTCAAAAGTGAGTAGGATCAAATCGAACACTGCATGAAGAAGATATCAATGTTTTAGTCCATTTGTCTTGAAATTAGGTTTTGAGTTTCTGGTCCACTTATTTATATTAGTGATTTTTTGTATTTTTCATTTATTCTTGTTATTAATATGTAAAAAATGGAGGTGGTTTTAGGTGATTTAGTGTTAGCATGAATTAATTAAAAATTATGGAAGTTAGTCTATTTTACATGTCAATTGGGCTGAGATTTTTTAGCTTCTTATTTTTTGCAATAATGAGTAATAAAATATAATTATTATTTATACATGCACGAATGTTAATTATACAAGATAAATGAAGAAATGCCTATGAATTTTGGGAATTAGAGCTTAATTAATGTCTTTTAGAGCAATGAATCTGAGATTCATCATACCCCTATACTTAAACCATGCTTGTCCCTAAGCATTGAAAGAAATGCAATGAGGTGAAATGAGATTAGGTTTCATACCAAGACCATGAGAAGAAGGTGAAAATGGAGATAGACCCGAGCTTTGGATTATTGATTTGGCGGAAGTCTGTGAGAGTTCAGATTTTAAAATCAACAACCTCCAAGTTCTACACATCATTGTCACAGTTTCAGCTCAGAAGTCATCTTAGATCAATACTCCTCCCAAAGCATACCCCATGAACATTGGACAATCTGAACTCATGTGTGTGAAAGGTTTTAGCTCTTCCCATCCAGAATACCGGACTACCATGCAAACCTCTCCTCCAGTAAATCATCCTCGGGAAGTCAGGTATTTCCTTCTAATGCCTGTCGTGATGTGTTCACAATCAAAAAGAGGGAGAAATTGGAAGAAGGGGAAAAGAACTGGAGGTTAACCAATGTAGTCACCTCTCCTTGTGAAGCCAGCCAGTTTAGCCAAGTCTCCACCAAGATTTACAGGTTTTCTTGAAGCTTGGACCTTTTTGGTCCAATATTTATTTAGTAGTTAGCTTCTTTTTGTTTGGATTTTTGGTAGTTCTACATAGATCTTGTTGTGTCCCTATGGATATGGATTTTTTTCCGTACATGTTTTGGGGTCTTAGAAAAAATTGTGCAAAGTCATCCATCCCTTTTCCGAAGCTTTATTTCAACCCATACTTCGGTATCTATATGTTCATGCTATTAGAAAAGAAACTCACACAATCTTCCAACACCTCGTCTGAGTTGAACTAAGTGCATAGTGAGAGAGTACAAATTAATTCCATATTCCAGAGTCGTACCCTAAATGAGAAGACTAGGTTAGACACTAAGAGTCAAACTCTGCACCGTCATGCGGAACTCGGAGAATTAAGTCATAGACCTGAAGCTTCTAAAATACTCTTTCTCGGTAAAGTTCCTCTGAAAATTAGGTGGATTAAGGTCAAGTCCAAACCACTCTCGGTTTCTTCTCATAACTCGATTCAGAACCCAAGGGATTTCACAAATGCATGAAATGCTGGATGAAGTGCAGGTGCAGAAAATGCAGTCACATTTTCTGAATTTTGTGACTTTTTTATGATTTTTTATGATTGTTTTGGGATGTGTTTTTTAATGCAAGGATTTTTTGTATTTTTTAAAGAAAAATGAATAAGAAGCCATATTTCAAAAAAAATTGGGTGGATACAGTCACTATTAGTTGCAAAACTCATTTTTTGTTTTGTTTTTAAAAGTTAGTTACCCACCTCGTAAATGCATATAGACTTACGTGAAAGTACGGGCTATGGGTAAAATATATACATAGTATATATACACATACCCCTATACTTAGCGAATACTATGTCCTCAGAGCACAAGAAGCATAGAGAAGACATAACTCATGCCAAGCGTAAGAGAGTGAAGAAAAAAACAAAGATCGGCCTGCCCCCATACTTAGGTTGTGAATAGTCTAAGTATAGAAGAAGGGCAGAAAATGAGACGGTTAATGGGGGAAGTGGATGAAGAGAGTATATACAGTGGGTATTGGGTCCCCTTATACTTAGGCTCTGGTAGCCTAAGTACAGAAGAAAGGTGGAACTGGGTCGATCGAGAGAGGGAATGGGTGAGGAAAGTTGTATATACATATGGCATCGGTCCCCCCTATACTTAGTCCTTGGCCAAAGTAGAGGAAGAAGATGTACAAGGTAACTGATGAGGTCAGGAGGGAGGGAGGGTTGCCGATGATTAAGGAGATTTTCAGCATATATTTTTGTGAGCTTGGGGTAGGAGTTCATAATGATTGAAAGAATATGAATCTGGTGAGTCCCAGCGATCATCGGTGTTATCCTTAGAAAAATCTTGATGGAGAGTAGATGAATCAGATGAATCAGATGATATCCAGCCGTCGTCGGAGTTATACTAAGAAGAATAGTATCGGAAGGTGGAGGCACTCCAAATATTCTTGTTCTTCAGTTGCTTCAGTTGTTTTCTCAAAATTTCTTCCTTCTTGGGATCAAATGATTCGTCCTTGGATGATGAATACTCTAAAGCACCAGTCTCAGTCAGCTGATAAGAAATCATTCCAGTATATTTAATGAGACCAGGAGAGTAGACTCTAGATGAATAATAGTGAGGAATCGGAGTTGTCCAACGGGGATCGATGTTTGGATTCTTGCGTGGATAGGGTTTTAGGGCTACCGAACTGACCTCACTCATAAAGATCACCTTGTTCGGACCTGATGAGGAATCATTAGACGGTTCCTTTTTCGGAATATCAATGGCGACTTTCTTTCTAGATGAAGTAGCGATTGTATTGGGTTTCTTTCTAGATGTAGCGATTAGATTGGGCATTTTTGTTTGCATTATCTGTGAATATGTTGTTCCTGGGAGTGAGGGGTTAACAATCGAGTCTTCGGATGAATAAGCATTGAAGTATTCCTCCACGGTCAATGCACGTCCTTCATATTTGTTCTCAATTGATTTGATGATGGTGCATTTTGTGCTGGGTCGATTAGATCAAAGTAGTTAGAGAATATTTCGGCTGACTCAGGGTGAGCCCATGCATATGTTTCAGGATCATATAAGAAGTCATGTATTCTATGTTCCATGGTGAGAGCCGCGGGAAATGAAATAGTGGGGAGAATCTCTGAAGTAATGGCCAGTTTAGCAGCCGCTATCTTAGGTGTAGCAACGAGATAGGGCTCTTTTACTACTTGGTGGTTATAGTCATTGCTGGTTTCATTGGTCGCCTAATAATATCGAGTTTCCTCAAGAACTGAGTGAGATCGAAGTGCTCCCACTGCTGTAAAATTAATTTCCCGAGTTTCACACTCAATAATTTCTTTAGCTAAGGTTAATAATGGCTTTCTGACAATGATTAGAGACTGAGAGAATTCTCCTTGATGCTCAATATCAATGATAGTGAGGTCCACCTTGAGCAGAGCACCTTGGAATGTAATGATGACTGAAATGTTTCCTCTCGGTCGCTTTATTGATCGATCAACCAGTTGAACAATCTCTCTTATCTTACTGATAGGTCCGAGTTTGATCTTGTCAAATACAGAGGTTAGATGGATATTGATTAGTGAGTTGTCACCGATTCGAGAATGGGTAAATGTTGTGTCTTTGATTCCATAGTCAAATCTGGGCAACCACTTCACTCTATGGCTCTTGCTCTTTCTCTTCAACACCAAGGAGGTGGCCATTGACAAGATATGTCTTTCAATTATTATTATCTTCCTGCCCGATATTTTTTGCACTAATTTACTTCTTACAAAATTTTTAAGGTCAGGGAAGTTTTCAATGCCCTGAATTAAGGAAGTTCAAAATTCAGTCTTTTATCTAGTGCTTCCCTTAGACTAGGATCCAGATTCCTCAAATCCTCTCCATTTTCAATTTTTATGGTTTTTTGGTTTTTCAATTTTTTTGAATGTTTTTGAATTTTTCATTTTTTGACATCTTCGATGTGGTGTATATATGTGGTGTTTTCCAAAGTAGATGAGGATTTTAGATATGTGGGGTCAGAGTCATCCTTAAGGTGCACGATATTTGCGGGTTTTTGAGTATTCTCTAGAATTTCAACTTTAGATCAATCATTTTATCTTCAACTTCCATACCCGAGCTACCATAAAATGAAATTAGTCAATAAGTGAAATTTCTAAATTTATCCTCAATTAATTCATATCTCTTAATTATCCTCAAAATTTCATCCTCAAGAATATTTTCATGATCAATCATGGGAGCAGTCTGTTCAATAAGAGGATACTGAGAACTTGAGGTTTCATACTTAACGAGTTGTGACTCAGACATGTAATGTTGGGTTGAGTAGAGTCCCTTTCCATGGTTATGATTAGTCGAATCCTCATATCATGGAATCATACAGGGTTCATGTATGTTGATACCATCAGTCAAGTCATCTATATGTGCAGGATGTCCGAAGGAGTGATATGTAGGTTGGTCAATAGGGATTTGATTATCAAGGTTAATCCAACACTGATGATCACTAGGTGTAGTCCTCTCCATCTGGTTTGGTCGATCCATCATGTTATTCCCTAAGATCCAATCTGGATGTATATCTGTGAAAGGTTGACCTATCTCAACATTATGATGAGGAGAGAATGTAGTCGGTTGGATCGTTGTCTTGGCAAGTCATTGGTCTCAAAAGTGGTTTGATCTTCAAATGCTTCGGTGAGAACTCAAGAATAAGATGGGTTAGCTGAGTATGAAGTCTGATCATGTGTAGAACAGGTCTGTGGAGGTGGGTAATATGAAGAATTGGAGGATTCAATCGGATGAATAGAGTAACAGAAATTTATATAGTAGGTTGGATTCATTCGAGGGTCAGAGTTTCCCACAAATGTTGGAGGATGTCTAGAGGAAGAGGATTTAGAAGATCGAGGGTTTGATCGAGAAGAATTCATTTTCAAAGTAATAATCTGATGGATACTAGGAGTAATGTACTGATATCTTCAAAGGAGGTGGATAAGATGACATAATGGATCTTATTTGAAAATGTTCTAAGTGCACGAGATACTCATCAGAAGAAACCCAAATTTTTAAATCAAGGAGGAAGAGTGATGGTACAAGTATGTGGTTTTTTATATTTGAACTCGATTTACACACAACAATGCAAACACAATACAAATCCCGAGTTCACCTACTCATCGGCCAGTTCTCTTGTCAATTTTAGTAGATGATAAATTCAATATTGGAAAGAAATTAGCGAGTTGTTAGGTGCCGGAATTTTTTCTAAAAACTATCTCTAATTCTTACGACTAGTTGCGTAGCCAGTATGGGTGTAAGTACGGAGCATAAAATGACTACTCGTTTCTTAAGGACGGAGCCTTACACAGTGTCATTTAAGCCACCCACTCTGCTAAGGAAATCCGGTTGTTTATTGGCTACGCGTATTTCTTCATTGAGAAGTAGCTAATCATTTTTATAGAATCGGTAGTTAATATGAAAATCCGGAGCTGGGCTCTATTCTTAACTGTCGTATCTTGCTCACTTAGACAAATAAATGAATCCAAGGATAGGGTTGCTCTCCCGCAAAAATTCTTGATATTATGAGTTAATTAAAATCGATCTTGTTTAGCACTCCTAATTTAAATTACGTTATCACTGAAAAACTAGGTGAGCACAAATGCACATCTATCGTCCAGTCCTAATTTCCTTTAAAATTTACATGGCAAAATAAGAGGGGGAATTCGAGAAAAGCCAATGCATGTGAAACAATGATGTATGCTCAGATAGAAGACTTATAGTGGATCCTCGTAATCTCCATGTGGGAAGCAATACAAGAATTAAAAATTATTCTATATGAATACAATCTGACTAAACCGCACCTAGCAGAAAGTTCTATTAGTTGGGAAGAATTGATTTGAATTTTTGACTAAGTTGAAGGATCTAATGTGCATCTCGATTAAGTGAAGTGTGGTCCTAGATTCTACAAGCACAAACAATAAAATCATATAAGCTCTAATAGTCGTATGTGCAGGTCTAACCTACAAGCCACTCAAGTTGGGCCCCACCCTCTCTGGAGAGTGAAACAGGCCCAACACACCACATAGAAGGAGTTCAAATGTTGTTTACATGCACGAGAGTCCAAACGGACACCGTTGTAAATGAGAAACGAATTACAAAAATTAAAATTGTAGAAACGAAAATCCTAGACTCTACTCTCTCTCACGACTTGACTCGATCTTAATTTTTATCCAGCTTAGCAGCCGGTAAAGATACGTCAATTTCTAGAAAAATCGCTCAACATACATTGGGTACTGATGAATACCCATTCATCACTCTTTATTCTTCTATTTTAGCTACAAAAACCTTTGCAAATACATGTAGATATGTGTAAATACAAATAATTACCAAAAGCATGCATTGTGTAAAAACCTATAATTAGCATGTTTTTGTGCACAAAATAAAAGAATAAAGAGCAAAAAGAAAAAGAGGGAAATATTTAGAATAAATATTGAGCAACCTAACCCAAGGGAGGGCTCAGCATGGGCCTGACCGCATAAAAGCCAAGTAGAGGGAGATAGGGGCTCACATGTGTATATATTTGCAAATAAATAAAACTATGTATTTTCCTCACCCAAAAATATGTTTGTCCATATTATATGTATATTTAGAAACTATTAAAAACAAAATAAAAAGATGAAAAGCAAAAAGATCAAAAAATACCCTTCTTTCACCATGTGTATAAACCACACCATTGTATTTATTTAACCCTATAAATAAATAAAATTATTTTCTAAACTTTTTGTAAATATTCTATGTTACATATTGTAAATACATAAAATAACAAGAAACAAAACGAAAATCAAATAAAAATCACAAAATTAAAAATACAAAAATACATTGTATAAATACCATGTATATAAATGTATACAATCATTTATTTCACCCTTGTGTATAAATAATTAAAATAAAATAAAAATACCATTTTATTCCATATTCTATGATGTAAATAAATAAAATACAAAATGAGCATAAAAATACATAAAAATAACAAAGAAAAAATTAAAAATAAAAATTCATATAGTGTACATATACCTATATATATAGCTACCCTATTTTTATTTCCAAAAATTAATTAAAAATCACCAAAAAATAGAAAAAAATAAAAGAAAAATATTTCATGTTTTGAGTTTTCTTTAATTCGGCCTATTTCTACCTTAAAATAAATAAACAAAAATCAACTGCACGTGGCAGCTTCTGATTGGTCCACGGGGGACTGTTGACCCCGGTCAACTCCCCCGCGGACTCCTTCCTTTTCTGGAAGAAGCGCGCCACCCCATCTTCTCCGATTTTCCCACGCGTCTCCAGGCTGTCTCCCACGCAAATCTCATGCCCGGATTCTTCGCCTATCATCCATCTTCCTCGCCCGATCTTCCGCCACGAAATCAACACCTTCCATCGCTGTCGCCCCTCAACCCTAATCGCCCCTGTCACCTTATATATTCTTCCCTCCGCCGCCTCCGCGCCCCATCTTTGGATCGCCATCCTTATTCCCGTGACCTCCAGAGCGAAGCCCGAGGTGACAGCTCGCGTTTGCCCCTGTTGCAGTGAGGTGAGGGTGTCCCGACCATCGATCCGGCGTGTTTCGCCGTCGCTGCTCCGCCACCGGCGTCGAGCATCGAGCCTCAGGCCTTGACGCCCTTCGAGGCTACGACCAGGAGTTAGCCACACTCCAGCACAGTCTTCCGCTCCACCCAGGTAGCCGATTAGACCTTCTATTTAGCGTAATTTTCGATTTCGCCCAATTCATATCTCCGACGCATTTCTCCGATTCCGGCCATTTCGCGTAACATCTCGATCCTCCGACCCGACCATCACCTCCGCCAATCCCTCACGCACCTTCTACGCCCTTTCACTCAACCCAGATCGCACAGGATCTGGGAATCGAGCTCCACCGTCCTCCGCTCGCCGGAGCTCGTCCGCCTCACAGCACCGACCACCTTCACCCCGCCTTCTTGGGTCGAGGCATTTTGCCCTCGACCCGCGAAGCTTCTTGTCCACTTTGCAGGTCCAAAGGAGGTGTCTGAGCCTCCAGTCCATTCAAGACCAGAGCTTCGCGCCGCCAGGCCTCGCCGGAGCCCCTCCAGGGTTCGGCTGGGCCATCGGCCATCATCATCAGCTGCGGGACAGTGCAGCGGAGCTTCTCCGATCAATTGCAGCAGCTGAGGAGGGGTGTAGCGCACGCAGGAGACCGGCGAAGTTCGCCGGCGATGCGTTCTTGCACCATCCTCCAGAGCCGTCCGATGAAGACCTCGTTCCAGTTCTAATCCTGAGCGTCCATCCTTGAAGGAGCAGCAGCCATCGATCTATCTGAGGAGACATCTGGACCGTTGTAGCCGAGGAGAGAGGACCAGGAGCCCAGCATCGTCAGATCTTCCACGTGGACCTCTCCCAGCCGTTGATCGAGCCGAAGGGACGAAGAGAGAAGAGGCGCAGCACATCCGGACCGTCCAGCCTACACGTGGCGCCTATCCGACCGTCGGCTAATAAAGGGGTAAATATCGTAGGGCCCCCTCGTAGTTTGTCATTTCCTTTTTAGTCCTGTAATTATTTTTAAAACTTTATTCACGTAGGGTTATTTGCAGTATGGACCTCGTGCTTTATTTTAATTGCATGTATGCCCCTGTGTGTGAGTGACCACGTGCGTAGTCACGTGTGTATCTGGGCTTTTTGCATAATTAATCCTGTAGTTCTGGTTGTTATGCAATGAATGAATCTTTTTGTGAAATTGCAATTATACCCCTGTGAGCATTGTTTATGCGCATGTGCGTTATTTCGTGGGCTTTTTACATCCATGCCCCTGGGCTTTTGATACGAGTTATCAAATAGCCCTAGGACTTGGTTTTTATTGCAATTTAGTCCCTGTGTGCCCCAGCCACGCGCGACGCGCGTGACTTGCTGGGTATTTTGCACCTAGGCCCCCAGATCTTTGGGTATTTGCACTTAGGTCCCTGTGCACAGTGCCCCACTCTTATTTTTGAATAAAATATCAAACGACCTCCAAATCCAATGAGATTTTGACACATGGCTCCTGCCATGGTGTAGGAATTTCTATGATTTTTGAGGACATTTTTGATTTCATTTATTATTTTTAAAAATTCAAAAACACTCTTTTTTGCCACTGTTTGACTTTAAAAATACCAAAAAAATATAAAAACTCCACTAAAAATCCTAAAAAAATTAGATTCTGTTTCTTCCTTGTTGTTTGATTTTCTAGCCAATTTTGGCTATTTTTCATCACTTAAAAACCCTAAAAATTGAAAAAACCCCTAAAAACCCATAAAAATTGTAATAAATAAATTAAAAATCCAAAAACAATAATTAGGGTGCCTAAATTTTCCTTATTCTTTCTAGATTATAGGAAAATTACCTTTAGGGCTTTTTGAGATCCAAGAGCATTTTATTTTTGGGTCTTAAGCCTTGCTGGACAGTACCCTCTGTTTTTCGCATTGTTTGATTTTTAATAAATAATTTATCCATTAGAAAAATTCCAAAAATTCACCAAAAACAGTAAAAAACTTAAAAAACATAAAAACCATTTTCCTTAATTTTTACATTATTTTTGGAGTGTTTTATAAATTGTTGAAGTTGCCTTGCATTCATTTTATTTCATTTTCTCATCATTTAAAAAAAAATCTAAAAAAAATACAAAAACAAATAAAAGCCATAAAAAAGATTTCCTTGGATTTCTGACTACATCGTAGGCCGCAAGGCCAATCTGTGCTCCTTGTGTTCGACCTTGGGAGCTATACCAGGTTAATCCTCTAGCAGGACCACTTCTCTGTGTTTCGTTGATTTATCTTCATTTGTGGTTCATTTTCTTGATTGACACGTTCTGAGTGACTGAGGTCGCAACGACCTAATTTTCTGTACCTTTACCTCAGTTGTTCGGGATTTCGCGCCGTCAGAATGGCGCCGTTGCCGGGGAGCACGGCTTTGTAGTCATTTTTCCATATTGTCTCTCTAAATTATCACTGTTTTCTGACACTCTCTCTTTCTAATTTTTGTGCGAGGTACTGCGTGGAGAACTTGGAGTACACTTTTTGAGGACCCGCACGAGAAGAAGAGCAGGGAGAAGAAGAAGAAGAATATCATTTATTTGAGAGAACAATATTTTTGTAATAATTTAGGACTTGGACATTTGTGGACATTTATAACTTAGCGGGTCTGTTTCGCCGAGCACCGGCGTGCTCGGGGGACCCATTTGGATTTTCGCGGCTTTTATCGTGGTTTTTATAGCTAGCTGCCTTTTTCGGTGTTTCTCGCGGTTTTAGCCCCTAGACATAGGAATTTTGATTGATTGTGACGTAGATTTCTAAGGCCCAACACCTAATAGAATATCTGTTCCTATAGAACGTAATTGGACCTTAATAAAATTCACTGAAAAAGTTAGTTTAATTGAATTTGAGACCACGTGCCGTGAGGAGTCACATACAGCGCTGGCAGGACCCGTTGTGGCGGGCACCGAGTGACTCCCAAGATCGGACTCCGGACTCGATTCGGTTAGCTAACTATTGTTCTTCACGATCAATAGAAGTTGCTTGTCTAAGGTCGGTTTTTTTCCGTTGCACCATTTAGGTAGTTCTATTCTGTCTTTAAATTCTGCGCGGATCACTTGCATGTAGAGTGCTGGAGACAAGGTACGCATTTCTTTCTCTGCATGCATCATTGATTTCTTCGCGCATCGGCTTTTTCGTTCTCTCCCTCTGTTTTTGGCTTAATCATCAGGAGAATCGGAAAAACCGTTAGGCCGCTTGTATTTATTTTGAAAAAAATTAAAAAGAAAAACAAAAAAATTGGGACTGGATAACATTATTGACCCTAAAAGACACTCACATTAAAAATTTGTCTTGGGGAGAGCAACCCCCTCATTGTATGGTTTGGATGCGCGAGAGAGTGACCCGCACACTAGGTAGAACCCTCCGGTGTTATTTCTAGCTGACTACCGACTCTTCCGTGCGGGCCAGTCGGTTGGAGTAGCATCGGGTATCCTAACAGGTCACGTAAGCGCTCTGATATCTTGCATGTTCACCAAATAAAATTGACAAGATAAATTGACCGATCTTTCACGGTCTTCAGATTGTGTTGCGTTGGTGAACCGGGGGTTTGCTTTGCGATCATATTTTCTCCAGATCCCATCCGCCCAACTCGCCAGATCAAGATGATGGGTAGACGATCTCTTAGGCAGCCTCTAGCTGCACCGCTTTCAGGCGCGTCTACTCCATCATCTAGGTTGGCCCGTGAGAGTCGAGACCAGCTCTCCGGGCCCGAGTTCGATTCCACCCTGTTCCCCCTCGATCCCCTTTCTTCTGCTACTGAGAGACATGAGCCCGAGGAAAGACGAATTAATTTGACAGAACCTGAGTTAGGCTCATCTGATTTTGCAGACGTCCCTATGGCTGGAGCCGGCAGTTCAGACGATCGCCAGCCCGAACATTTTGTCTTAGACCAGGGAGCGATTAACTCCACCCTGATCGCGTCATTAGAGACAGTTCAGCAACAGTTACGCGATCAGGGGGCATTCATGATCGAGATGAGAAGGGAGATGGAGCGACTCCGAAGAGAGCGAGACGAGCCGAGCGAGCCGGAGGACATTCCTGACGCTGATGCAGAGGCAGCAGCCGCAGCAGCAGCTGCCGCAGCAGCAGCCGCCGCCGCAGCAAGACCGATGCGGGAGCTACACAACCCCGGATCTACACTGATGCACCAGTGGGTGGTGATACCTGCTATCGTGGGGGATTTCAAGTTCCCTCCGAACACCCTGCAGATGCTTCCTCATTTTCACGGACTCGCCACTGAGGAACCCCACCTCCATCTCCAGGAGTTTTTGATGATCTGTAGCACTGTCCACGACCGTCGTGTGGACCAAGATACGATTCGGATGATGGCCTTCCCTTTTTCACTGGCAGATAGAGCAGCCGCCTGGCTGAAGCATTTAGGGAAGTTTGTTTACACCTGGGAGCAACTCCGCACCGAGTACTTGAACAAGTACTATCCACTCGGGCGGACGAATGCAGCGAGGGCCCTAATCAACAACTTCTCCATGCTCCCTAACGAGCAATTTCACGAGGCATGGGAGAGGTTCAGAGAGCTTCTGGATAGATGCCCACATCACGACATCTCGAAGCCGAACCTAGTTCAGAGCTTCTTTAGTGGGATGACACCAAGCTTCAGGGTCTGGTGAATGCTTCTTGCGGCGGGTCCTACTTTGCCAAGGACCACAACCAAGTCTGGGCCATCTACGAAGAGATGGCAGAAAATTACATGGTGATGTCCCAGACTCGGTTGTACACACAGAGATCTCAGCAGCCGCCAGGACCCGTGCAGTATCAGCGGATAGCACGGGTTGATGCAGGTCCATCCAGTTCGTCCACAGTTGCAGCCGCACAGGCAGAGTCGGCCGCTGCGGACATGGGAATTATTAGCGAGAAGTTGGACCGCATGGAAATAATAGAGAAGAAGCAATGCCAGGGCATAACTCAGATGGAGCAAATGGCACAAACTCTGAGCGACATGAAGACCCAGCTCTTGTGTCTTCAGGAGGCACAGACGGCTCCTCAGCCCCGTCTTCTGTCGCGAGGCGATTCCGGCGGCAGCCGCAGCTCGTCCCAGCGCTCCAGCTCCTTGCAGCAGCCTAGACAAGTTCACCTTGTACAGGCGGAGCCGTACCAGCAGCAGCAGCCCTCTTACCAGTCACCACCATCTCCAGACTTACAGATGGTGGTATATCAGCCGGATCAGCCTCTGGATGTACTCCCACCAGCCCCTTACGATGCGGAACCGTTGATGGATGTCAACGGGATTTGGTATGACCGCCCTCAACCTGGAATCCGACGAGACCATCCCGGATTCAGGTGGGGGAATTGGGGTAACCAGTCCCAACAGCAGCCAGCCGGTCAGGGAGGGCAGTACTCTCAGCAGAGAGATCACCAGCAGCCCCCAGCATACCAACCACACCAGCCATCATCCTTCGTACCTCGTCCCTACCAGCAGCAGGGACAGAATTGGAGACGTGAGCAGCAGGCTCACCAGCAGCAGCATCCTTCCTCTTACCCCTCTCAGCCACAGCAGCACCAGGTCCAGCAGCCTCATTATCAGAGAGGCAACCCGTCGGGCTCCCATGAGAGCCCCGCCATGGATGATCTAGCCCGTCTCTTCACAGAGCAACAGGCTACATTTAGACGGGAGATGGACGAGTTCCGCCAGGAGATGCGGGACCTGATGAGAGGGAAGGCCGCCATCCCTGCACAGATCGAGCCTAATCCGAATAACTTGAAGAGGAAATCTGAGCAGGTAGTTCACACTGAGCCTACCACTTCTAGTGACTCATTTGATGTTATCTCGTCGGATCTATTTGATGCTGATTTTGTCACACTTAGGAGCGGTAGAAGACCAGCAGGAGGCGCCTCATCTGAGCGACAACACGAGGAATCATCTAGAGCGCCAGATGAGGAAGAGGAGAGCGGTACTGAAGCCGCACATCATGATGACAGTGGTACTGATGCCACCCGAGATGCTGATTCCACCGGCGGTACTGAGGCCGCCGTTTCACCACATCGAGGAGGTGGTACTGACGCCACCAGCAGAGCCGAGCCAACCCGCGGTACTGAGGCCGCAAGACGTCTAGTTGTAGAGCCAGCTAGAGGTGGTACTGAGGCCACCAACATTCATTCTGATAGAAATGTTGTCTTTCCTCGCATGAATGTATCTCAGAATTCTAATTTGAATAAAGGAAAAGGTTTAGTTTCTTCTGATCCCACTGTGGTGAATGATGTTTGTGAGGATCCGGTCATCGAACCGTCTAGGCCTATTCCTAGTCCTTCATCTGAGAAGGACCCTGTGATCCCCTTTCCTAGAGCCCTTGAGTTGGGGAAGGGGAAGAAAAAAGAAAAAGATCCAAAAAAGAGAGAGCAGGAGGAGTTCAGCCAAGGCATGATAGACCGATTTAACATTCAGCTGACCCTCAATGAGGCTTTGCAGCACATTCCTCTTCTTCAGCGATCCCTAAGAGATAGAACCACAAACAGGAGAAAGAAGAGGAACAAGACCGCAGAAATTCATGTGCTAACAAAAGCCACGTGTTACGCGATCCAGAACCATCTGCCGACTAAGAGGCCAGATTTAGGGGCCCCGTATGTCAGATGTCAGATTAGTGAGCAGAGGTTCGACCGTACTCTATTAGATAGCGGATCGTCGATCAACCTTCTTCCGGCAGCCCTTCTCGACCACTTAGAGTTGGGCACTCTTAGACAGAGCAGGACATACCTTCAGTTTGCTGATCGGTCTGTCAAGAGGCCAAAGGGGTTGTTGCGAGACGTTGTCGTCACGATTCAGGGTTTGCAATTCCCCGTGGACTTCGTAGTGCTGGACATGGAGACCCCTGACTCGTTGACCGATTCCCCCATCATCCTCGGTCGCCCGTTCTTGGCCACAGCCAAGGCGGTGACTGACCATGACAGTGGGAAGGTATTCTTTCGCGTCCAGGGCGAGAGTATACAAATAGAGACGGTTAAGGACCACAGAGCCAGAGATAGATCCCGCTCACATGGCAGTACAGATTCAGAGCAGCTGACAGACGTAGAGCCAGACATCCACCAGGACTGTGATTTTGTGATCACGGATGATGAGGCAATTTGGGCAGATCCTGCAGCACAGACCATCCTCTCATATTCAGATACAGCTGATGCAGAGGTGTTAGCAGAGGATAGTCTGGAGAGCACAACCCTGGTTCAGGATACTATTGAGTCAGCAGAGTCGGACCTTGATCGCGACACGATTTCCAGTGATGGTGGTACTGAGGCCACCCTGCTCTATGGTGGTGCTGATGCCACCTTGTTCTCCGGTGGTACTGATGCCACCGAGTCTGATATAGATCCCTCGGATTCAGAATCTGATTGGGCAGATTGTGATGATCAGATGCCAGATCTGGATCCACCTGAGCCTACAGATGAGGAGGAGGTAGAGGCAGAGCAGACCAGAGACAATGTAGAGGACCCGCCTTCTCCAGATCCAGTTTGTGAGAGTTCGTTATCATTCTCCCAGGCAGATTTGGCAGAATTGTCAGCATACACACATCTTCTTCAGAAGCCAGATTTGCCAGCACCCAGCTGTCCAGAACTAAAGCCGCTCCCTACTTCGCTGAAGTATAGATTCCTTGCGGGAGAGTCTGAGATGTACCCAGTCATCATCTCTGCCGATCTGACTGGAGAACAAGAATCCCGTCTGATGGAGGTTCTTGAAAAGAACCGCAAGGCAATTGGATGGAGCGTAGCAGATCTCCATGGGATTAGTCCCTCGTTGTGCTCCCACCATATCTATCTCGAGGAAGGGGCAAAGCCGTCGCGTGAGTTCCAGCGGCGACTGAACCCCAACCTAAGAGAGGTTGTTATGAAGGAAATATCAAAATGGTGGAGTGCAGATTTTATTTATCCCATTTCCGACTCCAAGTGGGTTAGCCCCTTGCATGTGGTGCCCAAGAAGACGGGCACCACGACTGTGATCAGTGAGTCGGGAGAGGAGATTGCTACACGAGTACCCACCTCTTGGCGGGTCTGTGTTGACTACAGGAGACTCAACCATGCCACCAAGAAGGACCATTTCCCCCTGCCTTTTATTGATCAGATCATAGAGAGACTGGCAGGGAAGAGCCATTATTGCTTCTTAGATGGGTACTCGGGCTACAACCAGGTGGCCATCGCTCCTGAGGATCAGGAGAAGACCACCTTTACCTGTCCCTTCGGTACATACGCTTTTCGACGCATGCCATTTGGGCTATGTAACACCCCTGCGACTTTTCAGAGATGCATGCTGTCGATATTTTCGGACATGGTAGGGGAGTGTTTGGAGGTCTTCATGGACGACTTCTCGGTTTACGGCGACGGATTCGATTCCTGTCTTGACTACCTAGACCGAGTGCTCCAGCGATGTATTGCTACCCGCTTGGTTCTGTCTTGGGAGAAGAGTCACTTCATGGTGACTCAAGGGACGGTGCTTGGCCACATCATCTCCAACAGAGGCATGGAGGTTGATCCGGCCAAGGTCGATGTCATTAGGAAACTCACACCACCGTCCAATCTGAAGCAGTTACGGTCATTCCTGGGGCACATTGGTTTTTATAGGAGATTCATTCATGATTTCAGCAAGATTGCCCGACCGTTGACTGACCTCTTGACGAAAGACACCGAGTTCCTTGTCGATGACAAGTGTCTTTCGTCCTTTGAGACTCTCCAGCAGTGTGTAATTGAGGCTCCTGTCCTTCAGCCACCCGATTGGTCTCTCCCATTCGAGATCATGACGGACGCCTCTGATTTTGCCGTAGGGGCAGTGCTGGGACAGAGGAGGGATGGAGTACCATTTGCGATACACTATGCTAGCCGCACATTGGATTCCGCCCAGCGGAATTATACGGTCACAGAGAAGGAGATGCTAGCAGTAGTGTTTGCCCTAGATAAATTCAGATCATATATCATTGGATCCCGAGTGACCTTGTACACAGATCACACCGCCATCAGGTACCTCATGTCAAAGAAGGATGCCAAGGCTAGACTGACTAGATGGATCCTTCTACTCCAGGAGTTCGACATTGAGATCAAGGATAAGCCTGGAGTCAAGAATGTGGTGGCGGACCATTTATCCCGATTAGAGCAGCCTGAGGAGACAGAGCAGATTGATCCCATTTGTGATACCTTCCCAGATGAGGCGATCCTTGCTATCGCCTCACTCCCGTGGTATGCCGATATTGTGAACTTTCTCGTTGCTGGGAAAGTCCCACAAGATTGGCCCAAGCAGAGGATTGAGACCTTCCTTGCGAAGGCCAAGTCCTACCACTGGGAGGATCCCATCCTTTACCACGAAGGAGGGGATAGCATCTGGCGTCGGTGTATTCCTCAGGAGGAACACCATAGTGTCCTCACTTACTGCCACAAGCTTGAGGCAGGAGGACATCATTCTGGGAGGAGAACGGCACAGAAAGTGCTCCAATCCGGCTTGTGGTGGCCTACACTCTTCAAGGACTCTGATGAGTTCGTGAAGAGGTGTACTGACTGTCAGAGGATGGGCACTTGTGGACAACGTGATATGATGCCGATGCAGCCCATTCACTTCTGTGAGGTTTTTGACGCATGGGGCATCGATTTCATGGGTCCATTCCCTAAGAGTCAGGGATTCGAGTACATTCTGTTGGCCGTAGATTATGTGAGTCGTTGGGTTGAGGCTATCCCCGCCCGAGCCGCAGATGCGAAGACAGTTTGCAGATTTTTGAAGAAGCACATCATCATGCGGTTTGGGGTTCCACGAGTTCTGATTTCTGATGGGGGATCTCATTTCATCAACGACCAGGTGAAGGCCCTTGCTAGCGAGTTCAGTATAGACCATCGTGTTGCCACACCTTACCACCCACAGACGAATGGTCTAGCTGAGGTGTCGAATAGGGAGATCAAGAATATTTTGCAGAAAGTCGTCCGCCCTGACCGAAAGAATTGGTCACAGCTTTTGGACTCGGTCTTATGGGCATATCGGACGTCTTTCAAGACTCCATTGGGTACATCTCCCTTTCGCCTCGTTTATGGCAAGCCATGCCATCTACCTGTTGAGCTGAGGCACAAGTCACTCTGGGCAGTTACAGACATATTGATGGATCCAGATGGTATAGGAGACCAGAGGAGGGCAGAGTTAGCCGCCTTGGAAGAGCTTAGAGATACAGCTTTCTCAAACAGCCTACATTATAAGGAGAAAGTCAAAGAGTGGCATGATTCTCATATCAGCCACAAGCATTTTGAGATTGGACAGAAAGTATGGTTGTTTGATGCAAGGCTACGATTATTTCCAGGGAAGCTACAGAGCAAATGGAAAGGACCCTATTTGGTCAGAAAGGTACACGATAACGGTAGCATTGATATATCTGAGTTATCTTCTGAGAGTACCTTCCGAGTGAACGGCCAGCGGCTCAAACCATTTCTAGATCATGAGCCGCGGGACGTTATTATTGCCGCTATTCATTTTGCGTGAGATGTGGTCTTTTGACTCACATCTTTTACATCTCACGCCTGATTTTCACTGTTCCTCCGCCTGTATAGATCCAGTTGTCCATATCATTCTATTCTTTAGTCCCACATCCCGTCTCTCATCTTATGATTATGCTATACTTAGGGTGTACTTTACCCTAAGTATAGGGGGAATGTCGGACCTGTGAGTATTCTTTTCATTCTTTCTGCTCCTGTTTTTGCTGCCTATACTTAGGGATATTTTACCCTAAGTATAGGGGGGGGGGCAGATTCTGTATATTCTTCGCTCGGCTTTCCCTTCATGTACAGCTTTTTATACTTAGGATTAGTTAATCCTAAGTATAGGGGGAAACCACCGAGTTCCTCTCATTCTATTCATTTATTCGTTTCTGTACTTAGACATTCCTTTTCACTTCCCTTTTACTAAGCACGAGTTATGTCTTCATCGCTCTTGATCACTCTGAGGACATCGTTCGAGCTAAGTATAGGGGGGGTGTGTATATATTTCATATATACTTTAGCCATAACTCGTACTTTGTGTGAGTGTGTTAATAAATAAAATGGCTAAAAATCACATAAAAATTTTTCATGTACATAAACTTCTTTTATTCCTGCACAGACATAGCTAGTGTATAAAGTATTTTTGTAAAAATGATTTCAAAAATATTTTGTGTAAAGCTTGTGTAAATATTTTGTATCAAAATTATGTATATAGTACAAAATTTTTCCAAAATGTTTTGAAAATCAAAAGTTTGCAAAAATCTTGTGTAAATGTTTGTAAATATCTTTTTGCAAAACTTGCACTTCATGCATCATTCATTCATGATTTCAAAACATTTTTCAAAAATTTTTGCATGATTGTAAAATATTTGTAAATAGCATCTTGTGTACATATATGTATATAGTTTTTCCTGGATGAGAGTTGACATTTAAACTAAGCCTGGAATTAAATTGAGAAATGGAGCTTGAATAAGATCTTAATCCACTTAACTTCAAGAGGAACCTTGTAGGACTTAGGGTTAAGGCTTTTCAGGTCCATAAGGACTTAATTCTTCGAGTCCACTAGGCTATGAGCATATGTCATCTTGATGAGCCTAAGTAGAGCACTTAACAACACACGCATGACTCTCAGAGACAATGGCTTCACTTGCACCTGCACTTTACACATGGCTCTCCACGGATGAGGTGGTGAGGAGGCAGTTTCCTTTGGCTTGGGGTAGCATATGAGGGTAGTACTTCTAGGCGGAACCTCTCTTCTTCTTATAGTGAAGGAAGTGCACCTCAACTGAGTCTAGTGGTGTTGAAAGCTAAAGACAGAAGCTGTGGGTTGCAATAAAGCTTCAAAAGAGGGATAGTCTACTGGCTCAAGGGGAAATTTCTTATATGCTGCACCATGTAGATATGTTGTACAGAAGTTCTTGAAAAAAAAAATGCAAAAATGCAAAAAGAACTCCAAAAAAGTGGTGGGTCGGATTGAAAATTTAATAACCCCACCGGAGTATAAAGCAAAAGCTTATGGTATCCATGTTACATCTCATGAAGCTTGCAGCGGGAGACTTAGCTACACTGGCTAAGCTTCCAAAACTCTATACTTCTACCCCTCTCCTTGAGCCGGTTGCACTTGAACTTAGAAGGGAATACCCCGCTTCTCGAGGAAAGAGTTGCTAGACTGAGGCATTAGAGTTACCAGGTTGAGGGAGGTTGTTTCTTTGTTACTTCTGAGGTGGGGAGCCACATATCACCTACACCGCAAGGAAAGATTCATGGTCATTAGAGTTTGTGTATGTAGACTTGTTCTGATCTGGTTTATTGAGGAGTCTTGCCCATAGATTGGTGGAACTTGGAGGCTGTTGAGTTTTAGGCTTAAGTCCAAATAAGGTTCCGACACATTAATAATCCAAAGATCTGATCGAGCTCCATATTTCAATTTAATGAAGGAAAATTTAATAAGTCAACCTTGATCCATGTACATCCTCTTTTTCTTTTTCTTTTTCTTTCTTTTTCACTTCTTTTTCAAATAAGTGTTTGCTAAGGGACTAGCAAAGTTAAGCATAGGGGGGGCGACGGCGAAACACGCCGGATCGATGGTCGGGACACCCTCACCTCACTGCAACAGGGGCAAACGCGAGCTGTCACCTCGGGCTTCGCTCTGGAGGTCACGGGAATAAGGATGGCGATCCAAAGATGCAAAAAGGTACAGAAAATCCCGACCATCGTCACTCTTTATTCTTCACTCTTTACCTCAGTTAATTTTTATCCAGCTTAGCAGCCCGTAAAGATACGTCAATTTCTAGAAAAATCGCTCAACATACATTGGGTACCTCGCATAAAAAATAAGAGAGAGAGAGAGAGTAAGAAAGTGACACAAAAAACAAAAAATAAAGATAGAAAACAAATGCAGAAAAATAAATGGAAAACGTACAGTGATACATTCGGGGGTTAGACTACCCGAATGTGTGGAAAACATAGCACTAGTTTTTTTTTAAAACAAAAATCTAGGTTGTTTGCCTCCCCGGTAACGACGCCATATGACAAGTCGTGATTTTCTATACGTTAATTTGTGTGAATTATCATATTAAATTTGTTATTTCATTGTAGGCAGGTAAACCGAATCAATCAAGAAATAATCACTTAGAAATTTAATCTACTTTTATGTTTATTTTACTTGGGCAAGTCCCAAGGTCGAACTCAAGAAGCAAAGGAATAAGCTAGAATTAATGTTTATCGAATTTCGTGCATGGTTTTTTATGCGGTATTTTTTTGGCATTTAAATGCATTTTTTTACTTAAAGAAGTAATTAATTCAAGAGGAAACGTGATGTGTGAGTTTTGCAAAAATATTTTTTAATGCGGAGAAATAATGCTATGTTGTGTGATGAAATAAGTAAGTGACATATTTTATTATTTTTAGATTATGCAATAATATGATGATTATCCAAAGTGAGGATATATATGGAGCAAGCATCAGCTAAGTCAATTCAACCCCCTCTTAATTTATTTTATCATTAATATGTCAATAAATATCAGATTAATATCCCAAAATAAAATCCCCACAACTCATAGAACTATCTATTGGGCAAGAGAATTAATGAATTAAAAGTCCGATGCTTAAAATGAACCAAATAGAAATTCAGTTAATTATTATCAAATAATGTCCTAGATGTAGAATCTCAGTGATCAATATGATAGAGAATAATTCAAGGTTTAGAATGACATCAAGAACATCAAAATCCGATCAAAGATGCTCAAAATATGATCAAATCAATGTTTAGGGGAATAAAAGTAATAAAAATAATTAAAAGCTTGCAATTACACCCTTGTTGAGGATTTTATGTAATTCCCCTAAACCGTGGGGGTGTTAGTGTAAAATTACCCCAATGGGGGTCTTTCCGCAATACCCTAGATCTGATAGGAACTTTCTACAAATTCTCTAGGAAAGCATGTCCGTTGTTCATGATAAGGACCATTCTATTGTTCCTTGGAAAGAGAAGGCCTGGAGTACAAATCCATGTGCATGTGATTCCCACGTGAGGTGCAGCAGGGTTGGGTGCAAGTGTGGCACCAAGCCTCCACGTGGCGTCTCTACTTGCTTCAGGTTCTCCGAGGTGCTTGGCTTGGATGACAGGTTCAGATGTGATCCTGCCCTGGTCATCGATGGAAACTCGATCTGACGTTTATCTATTGAGCAAGGATGGATGGTGGTGATCCTTCATGTTCATGATCCAACGAGAGCTGACGTATCTGGAGTTGGTGGTCGTCTTTGAGATGCGTCAGCGGTGATCAAGCAGAACATGACAAGTTCTGGAAGGTGCGACAGAGGATAAGAGATGGGAGCTCGGATGGCTAGTACACGACCAAGGATCTTCGATGAAGAAAGTCGACCCGGGCCGATGTCGATGAGGATCCCCACGTTTCTGCAGAGATGGTTAGTGTAGCGTGGTTGTTGGGTGAAGGTAGAAGAGTCTTCTACGAATCCAAGTTCAAAGGCAATGCAACTGGGGGTAGCAATGCGGATCTAGTGGCTGGATATTGATGAGCTTGACCAGCGAGGGCGTGGGTGGTTACGCGAAGGCGGCGAGGATGATGGGTTTGAGCAGCGGAGGGGAGATGTGATGATCGAGGTTAAGTGAAGGAGATGAGAAGGTCACAAGTACCTAGAGGATAGTGTGATCGGCGATCGTAGTCGGAGCGAAGTAGCTAGTGAGGTGCGACTGCGACGAGGCGGAGAATCGCTTCGGATCACGTCGCAACGGAGTAGAGGAGTCGTCTAGTGCTGTCACCACCTCCTGGAGATCCCCTCTTTGTTGTGTATCGGCAGATGAGATTCAATGGGTGCGACGGTGTGATTTTATAGCAGAGGGTGCGACTAGATTGGGAAAGTGGATCGGATGAACAGAGGCAAGGGATGGTGTACAATGGTCATCTGATCAGACAAGATCAGACAGGCAGATGTACGCCATGTGGTATTATATTTTTTAATCTTCTAACTAATTAATTTTTAAGATTTTTTAATATAAATAAATAAATAAATAATAAATGCGAAAAATGAGTGATACGTGGCGACTCCAGGAGTTGTCACGTGTCAGCTCCAAAAAAATCAGAAATAAAAAGAAAAGAAAAATCCAGAATAAATAGCAGACGACTTTGGATCAAAAAAATTTCTTCATAAAATTTGCTTGTCTTGATCTAAAGAGACCAAAACCAAAATCAGACATCTGCATAAAGTGCTATTTTTGGGGTATTTTATGTATATAGAAAACTTTAATTTTTACGTTTTGTAATTTTTTGTTAATTTTAAATAAGATAAAAATCTGTAAAAATGATAAAATTAGAATAAATATGTACACAATAATCTATTTTTTGGATTTTTATTAATTAGGAAAAAGAAGAAATAAAATAAAATATGAAAATGATAACTTCTGTACAAACGATCAATGAGGACTTGGACTCAGTTAGTTTCTTTGATTTTGGGTTTTATTTTAGGCTTGGATTTTTACATATTTTAATAAAACTTTTATCAAAGAAAATAAACAAAAAAGAAATAAAATAAAATGAGTTAATTATGTACGTAAAATAATAGGTCAAAAAGTGCTAAAATACACTATGCTTATAAGAGGCTCAAAATCCAGTTTTTACATACAAGCTCCGATTCATTTGAACTTGATCTTGTTTTGAAGGTATTTGAATGTATATTAGTTCAAAAGTGAGTAGGATTAAATTGAACACTGTATGAAGAAGATATCAGCATTTTAGTCTGTTTATACTGAAATTAGGTTTTGAGTTTCTGGTCTACTTATTTATGTTAGTGATTTTTTTGTATGCTTCATTTATTCTTGTTAGTAATATGTACACAATGGAGGTGGTTTTAGGTGATTTAGAGTTAGAATTTATTAATTAAAAATCAAGGAAGTTAACCTATTTTATATTTCAAATGGACTGAGATTTTTGGCTTCTTATTTTATGCAATAATGAGTGATAAAATGCAATTATTATTTATACACGCATGAATGCTAATTATGCAATATAAATGAAGAAATGCCTATGAATTTTGAGAATCGAAGTTGTATTAATGTCTTTTAGAGCGACGAATCTGAGATTCATCAGACATCTGGGAACTCGATTGTGTTATCCACTAATTCTTTGGAGGAAAGGAACTCATGGGTTTCAATATCATCCATAAACAGATTTGTATCACAGGTTTCAGTAAGAAAGTCACAGTCTTCTATTTATTGCTCTGTGGGCTTACTCTCATCTGATGCAGGCTCTGACGGTTTCTACACTTGGATTGTCTTAATTAGCACCTTGTTGTTGCTCGAGCAGAAGGTGATTTTCCCGGTGTCATAGTCCACCACTGCTTTTGTTGTTCGAAGTAACGATCGTCCAAGGATTATTGGGGTATGAAGCATAGGGGATGAGGTGTCCATGTATAGTACGATGAAGTCCATGGGGAACTGCATTCCCTGAATAGTGATGATAACATCCTCCAGAATGCCCAGGGTCACTTGATGAATGTGTTTGTGAACTGTAGAATCATTCTAGTAGACTTGAGCAAGCCCAACCCAAACTCTTTGAGCAGTGACGTGGGCATCAGGTTGATTGAGGATCCACTATCAAGGAGAGTTTGGTCGAACTCCTGATTGAACATTTTGTGTCTGACTATGGGATCTCCCATATCCTTCTTTTTAGTCAGGAGATTCCTGATTGTGTTCATTGTAGACTTGGTCGGAATATGCTTCACATTTCTTTCACGAACTCTGTGTAGTTGTCTTTTTGAAGTACATGCTTCTTTCAACCCTTTCTTGATGTTAGGCATGTACTTGATGGATTTGAGTAGGGGCATCTCAAGATCAAGATTCTGAATGATATCGACCACATCAGTATTGGACAAGGCATTTTTTAAAAAAATGGATTTTCTCAAAACGTCTGGAAATGGAATATTTACAAAACCAAAAGTAGAAGTAGAAATAGTGTCTTAGTTACATCAAAATATATGCCCACATCAAGCTGTACAAATGGATGACTAAAGTGAGTAGGGTCATCCAAGAAAAGAAGGCATCCAAAATCTGCAGGCGAGGCTCCATTGGATGGCATCGGGGTGGATGCAAGTGCCATCCCCTCGATGGGTGGCATGGTGGTGCTTTGGCTGCTCCTGCTTCTGCTTTCTTTTTGTAATTTTTGATTTTTCTTATTTTTGTGGACTTTTATTTTTAGTGCTTCTCCTCTGTGTTCTTCTTTCTCACCCGTCCCTGATGCTGGTTCAGCTAATGCAGAAGAAGATGATCACTCTCATGGTGAAGCTTTATTTTCTCCATCATATTGGTAGTTGGTTGCAAGGTCCTACTACTCTTGAGAGTGATTGCATCATATAAAAATAAATCATGTACATCTGATTCTGTTAGATCGAATAGCACATCGTAGACTACCTGCTCTTTCTTCCTAAAATAATTGGGTTTGGCATCCACCGAAGTCAGAATTGGACTTTTGGCCACAGTTAGGTCATCAAGCTTTTGACTCATCTTTGCTAATCTCTTCACCAACTGAGCCAAGCAATCTAATTAAGCGTTCACCGGAGCAGCCACGGATGGTTCAACGAGTTGGCCACGTTGATACTGGGAATGGTGAGGAGGCTGCAAGTGGGAATACCAGATTTAGTAATGAGGAGAAGGGTGGTGTTGTTGATACTTATGAGGAGGCTAGTTCTGATACGGAACAACCGAGTATTGCTAATTCTTTGGTATGGATAGTATTGTGGTTATTGGTACTGGTTCTGTCTCCAATTGTTCTGGTATGACGGAGACTAATGCTGCTGGTGCGGAGGTTGAGAGTTCTGAACAAATCTCCCTCCTTGATGTTGAGGGAACTGGCTATTATTTAATTGTTGGCCATGTTGGGGTCCTCCTGGACGGGTCAGTTATGCATCGTTGGCCCATATGCCATTCACCTCTTGAATGAGAGGTAGAGGAGGGAAACATGGATCCTGCATGGGTTGGAGCTCAGGTTGGTAGACTACCAACTGCTGCTATGGCTACTGCAGAGATGTCGACCCAAGGGCCTGCACATAATATACGTGATGGACCATTGGTTGTGGTTGACTCAGTTGAGTAGGCTATGACGATGCTTTTTCCTTCGACTTAGCGGGAGTAGTGGCAGATGCAGGCATGGAATTGCAAGAGCTGATCGTACTAACCAGCAGTTACAGTTTCTTAGTAATTTGGTCCAACTTGTCCGTATGTTGTGTCCTCTGTTTGATCACAGAAAGTTTTTCCAGGTCTTGTGATCGTTTCTCAATAATATCCACCTTCGACAGATGGCTCCCTATGATGCTCAAATTGGATCTCTCGCCCCTGTATGGTTTGTGGGAATATGCCCTATGAACTGGCGTCTGGAGATTGTGGGGTTGTCGTTGGTATGCACGGGATGACAATAAGACAACCTCTCCTTTGGCCATCTCCTCGAAGATCTTCCAGACGACGTCCTCATCTTTATTGAAATGTGAGCCACCAGAAGAGGCATCCACTAGCTTCCGGCTTTCATCTGTCAGTCCCCCGAAGAAATGTTGGACCATGATGGTCCTAGGAAGGTCATGATGGGGACATTTCTTTTTCAATTCTGTAAACCTTTCTCAAGCCCCATGAATGGACTCATGTATAGCTTTGGTGAAGTTGACAATACTGGCACACATATGGTTAAGCCACCCAAGTGGGTAGTACTTATGTAGAAAGGCGGACTTAAGCTCTTCCCATGTCGTGGCGACCTTCCCCAAGTGGTTGATACAATGAAGTGCTTTGTCATGTAGACTAAACGGGAATGACATCATCTTGACTACTCCTAACGGTGTTAGGATTGTGAGTTGTACTACAAATGCGTCTGAATTGTTGCAGATGGATATAAGGATCTTCATTTGTATTGCAGTGGAAGCTGGGTACGAGCACCTAGAGTTGAGGTTTCAATTCGAAATGTGTGTGGATTTATGGGATTTGGATCCATTAAGTAACTTTCCCAACTCTAGGGTTGTAGGTATCTTTGAGAGTTGGCTTGGACCACTCTCCTCTGGGTTCATCTACTGGGCCTCTACGGCCACCAACTGCTCTCTCTTCATATTCTCCTCCTCCTCCTCCTCCTCCTCCTCCTAGGTTGTCTCTCCTTCTCCTCATGTCATTAAGCATGTCCTGGAAGGAGACCTGGGATAATGCATGGTCGGTGAGTTGTTGTTGTATCGCTTGAATGGAGGTGAGAAGCTGGGAATTCACAACATTCTATTATGGATGGCCTAACTCTAACTGTGGAGAATTCTGGTGTCCCTTCCCTTTCCCTGTAGGAGCCATCTCTGTATCTGTCTTTGAATCTAATTCTAAGAGAATTTCTAGCTCCAGATCGGGCTCGTGATATGCAAATGGAATGATGCCCCGATCAATCTAAATAGAAGAACCAGATGTAGTTAATCATTTTGTGTTAAGATCAACATAGAATATCATTAAGGATCGTGATATGTAAGGAGTGAAATCAATTGTCATAAACAATGAGAAAAGTTCGGGACAAGAGTGATCTCGGATTATTGAAGAAGGCGGTAGTCTGGAGATCAGTTGACGAGGTCCAAACAGGGTTCTCGGGAATCACCCTGAATTATTGGAGATGACGGGCGCATGGAATCGAAGTTGGTGCCGTCGGAGTCCGGACTAAGCCATCCATGGGTCACCATCTTGAAGGTGAAGAGGAAGATCGAGTTTGGATGAAAAATACACTATCAACGAGAAATAGAAGGAATGCAAAATAGTAGAAGTCTCAAAAGTGAGTGGGGTTAAATGAGGAATAAACGGCGGAAAGAAAATTGACACAAAGTGTATGGTATTGATCTTTGATCCTTAATCTAATCAAACAAACACCATACAAGTTTTGAATTCACCAGCACAACCCCAATGAAGTCATAAGAGTTCATCTATTTTTTATCTTTTCAATTTTATGATTGTATTGTAAGCAAATCTTTTAACAAGCCCTTAAGAATGCTAACCCTATAGGAGTGTTTGCACTGCGAGGCAAGCACCTCGTACTTCCTCCACCTCCTTTGTAACATGCAATCTGCGCACTGAAAGGTTTTTGATCTCGTGCATGGAAGGGAATCCGATGGTGGCGAATCCAATACTCTAGACTGAGCTCGCAACGGAATCACCTGTGAGCATGCAAAACCCTACTCAAATGCGAGACGATGAGATAGAAACACCCATGAGGGTGTGGCCTAATCTCAGTACCTCAAACAAGGTTGGTTTTCCACATAATGCGGGAACATCATCGTCGACCAAGTCCTCATCCACGTACGATAGAAGCTCTATTACTTCATCGTACCCAAGTGATAATCAAAGCTCCATAGATCGGGATTCGGGCTCTACCTTAGGGGGTCACACCTAGCTCAATCTGGAGTGTACTTGAAAGCAATGTGGGCTTTATGAACCCAAAACAATGATGACAATTACCAGTTTTAATTAGTGTCAAAGTTTTATTAGCAGTCCCCTTGTTTTAATTTTTGGGTTTTCAATTTTTTGAGTATTTTTTAGATTAAGCCACTTAACAATTTTTTTATTTTTCTTTAATCCTAATGTGTGCAAAAATATAGGAGAAGGTGAAAAAGCAATGCAAGTCATCACTAAGATGGAAATCTTGCCTTAGTGACTAATGATGCAGGCAAAGTTAGAATTACTTATAGTGCTTCTCAGCTCTCTCCAGGCGGGATGCAAAATAGAATATATAAACCTATACTATATGATGATATTCAAATTGTAGAAATCACCTTAAACAAGGATTTCTATTTATCATGAAGAACCAGATGGTAACTATCTAGAAATGAGATCCAAAAGTTCGATATTGGAAGCGCATTGGTGCCCGCCACAACGGGTCCTGCAAGAATTGTATAGAGCTTCTCTCCATGCTTTATATCAAGTCCAAATATTCAACAACTAAATTTGACAAAGTCCAAACGTAAAGAACTATAGGATCGTGCTTATATTAGGTGTTTGGATCTATTTTACCAAGAAACCAATCGTAACGTCAAAGGGCTCATTCCATATAAACAAATGAAACAAAGGTGGAAAGCTCAAAATGTGTGTAACAAAATAAAACAAAGGCGATAAAACATGAAAAACAGCGACGAGACCCCAAGAGAACACGCACCCGGGCACTTGACCTAGATAAGTGTGGCAGTGTCCCAATTAATTACAATTAATTAGAAAAATAAATTAAATCACTCTCTCACAAAAAATGAAATAAAAAATGAAGCAAAGTTGCTCTTCTCCATCTTCCTCGCTTGTCTCTTCTGCTCTCTCTAGGTTGGCTCCCAAGTAGAAGGCCAACCTCCGCTCGTCTCGGGTGCGTCAACCCCCTAAGAGATAGTCATTGTCAAGCGAGCCCTCGTAAGAAAGATCAACAAGAAATATGGATCAAAACAGTCAAATAATTATCGTAAATAAATAGCATGAATAAGAAAGAAAGAATAAGCATGTTATATACAACAAAATGTGCTACACTCAGTTGCTTCCCGGCAACAATGCCATTTGAAATAATGATTTCGCAAGAGGATCATACAATCTCACAAGGTGAGATTGCAGTCGATGAAGTGACCGCTCAAGAAGATCGCTAAATTCAACAATAAACCATACTATAATAATTAAGCAATGAATAAGCAGATGTGTGAATAAAAAATTATTATATCTTACAAACAAGTGTACACTGGACAAGAAAGGTAGGGTTCGAACTCAGTACGTGATAGCGTAGAATATATTTATATATAAATAAATCTGTATGTACATAGATATGCACACTAGTTACTTAGGTTTTTGTGGGTTTTTAGTTGAATTTTTTAAAATTAATTTCTATATATATATATATATTATTTTCTATTACTATTTTTTGTTTTTAAAATAATTATAAAATATTTATAATGATTAATAATAATATATTTATATATAACTTTATATAGAAGTATAATACACTATAGGGTAATATAATTATAAATACAACTAAAAAGTAACCAAAATTTGAAGAATAAAATAATTTTGTGCTTTTTATATTTTTATTGTTTTTTCTTATTTTATGAAGATTTTTTCTAGTTTTGGGAATATTTAAAGTCTAAAATATACGAATTCAAGGACTTGATAATTAGGTTGAGTTGTTTTGAGATTTAAAATACTAACTGGGTTCAAAAATTCTCAAAACTAATTTTAATGCATAGTAATATATAGATAGATAAAATTATTAAATAGAAACTAATATTGTTGGGATTTTTGTAGAATTTTTATGTTTTATAGGATTTTGGAGTTTTTAATTTTTTTATCATTTCCTTTTTCTGTTTTTAGATATTTTTGATCTGGGGGTACTAAATATTATAATAAACAAATACTAATCTTTTGGAATTTTCAAATACAGTTTTACATTTTTTTGGATTTCTTAAGCTAAAAGGGAATATCCGTGCATTTTTTATTTTTAATAAATAAGAAAAATGCAGGAAATGCAAATAAAAGTTATGTCATCAAAGACACTACATCAGGAACATTATCCTATTTCTTATAATTTTTGCAGCACGGATGGTATTTTTAGAAAATAGAAAACAAAATAAAAAATTACTGGAACTAGCAGTGGTCTATTTGTAATTAAATTAAAAGGTAGGGTCAAATGTGTAAACTACCCAGAAGTTTTCAACTAATATTCTAATTTATAATATTAAACTATAATATTAAAAAATGATAGAGATTTACATGCAAAATTCCCACGTACGTATGCAGCCAAGTGAGGTGACGTGGCGGGGGACTAAATTGTAAATTTTAAAATGTTCGAGGGCTTACATGCAATTTACCACTACTTTACAACATATTTACGTGACCCCTTAAATATTACAAAAATACAGAGGGGGTCTCGTAAAGTACCCACTTAAACACCCCAAGATTGGCCCGTCCTTGGCGTGGCACGTGACCGATCGGATGGCCATGGGCTCGTACCTCTTTTCTTGGATTAGATGGAAAATCTGGCAATCATGCCATATCCAATGGTTGCCGGGTTGCTTGGAAGAACTGCGAAGAAAACAACATAGGTCTTTCTTCTTCCTCTGAGTCTTGGCGTCTACGGCAATGATTCGTCGATCTGATGGTGGCTCGAGATCGTCAAAGTGCCTCTGCATGTGTTAGTGACCTTTGATGGGCATGGGGCTGCATAGACACCGATCTGGAATCCCCTTTATCTCCATGTTACACTGGGGCTCGTCCAGGTTATTTAATTTGCCCCAGAAGGGTCCTTTGGATTCAAAAACTATACCAAAAAGTTGGAGCATACGGGGGCTACTCCCTCGGACAGTCCTTGAAGATGAATATAACATGGATAAGGTGAGCAATGAAGCTTCATCGACGCAATGGAATGGAGCTTCGATTCGCTTGACTCCGAACAGGAATCAAGGGGGAAAATGGGGCGATCGGTGGAGAAGGCATCGAGCACAACAATGAGGGAACAATGGGTCGAAGAATAGGCGTAATGACTATGAATCGGACATGGAGCTCAAGTTCCAAGTCAATTAAGATATGGGATTCCTGTCTAACTTACTAAATTACCTAGAAACTAACTATCTAAATGAAATTTACAATACATGTATTACCTACAATCGATGGTAAATGGCCTCGATTCAGCTCGAAACCCAAAGAGACAAGACCTCCGACAAGCTCGCCGGTGATGGCTGGATGCACCTCCCGCGCCGCACCTCCTCTGTGCAGATCGTGGAGCCTCGCTCCTATCACCAACAAGATCTCCAGGAATCGATCTGAGGATCTAAGTTTGTCTTAAAAGGGATCGAAACCCAAAAATATGAAATGGTTTATTTATAGGCTGGTGGAGCATAGGTTTCGAGGTAAGATGGCACGAGATCGATTGGGAGTTTGTGAGATGGGTATGGCTGTTATGGATTGTGGGTGATCGGAGTAATACAGAGCGACCCGAGGGAGAAGAGGTAGGGTGGATATGTAGAAATAAGGAGAAAATGGGAGGTTTGTGACTTCTGACAAGAGTCAGAAGAGCTGGGGTACAATTGACCCTAGGTCAACCTTTGAAGAGATCCAGTTGGTCCACGTGGACCAACCAGATAAATGCAAGGAGAAATGCCTTGCAAAATCTATATAAAATAACAACAAAATTAATTAATTTTGGGTAATAAAATAAAAATGCTTGTTATTTTATGTCGTATTTAATTCCTATTTTTATTTATTTTTAAGGTTATTTATTATGAGTTATTATTTACATGTATAATTATAGGTATATTGACCTATATTTTGAATATTTTATTTTTATTTTGTATTTTGTATTTTATTATTTTATACACTTAATTTATATATTTATAACTTATTTAAATATGCACAAATATATTTTTATTGATTTTTCTGATATAATATGTACACTTAATTAATTGTATGTATAAATTACATAGGTATAAGTATGGTATATTCATTATTTTATTTTAGTTCATTTTATTGTTTTATTTTATTATAAATATGTACATATATTATAAATAAACTCTTCAGCATCATAGAAATATAAAATAATAAAAATTATAAAGAATAAATAAAATGAATATTTTATTCGAGTATATTGTACAATAGGGTCCAAAACCTAACTTCTGCATCTTAACTCCAAATTAAATGAAACCACCTTCATTAAATAGTTAATAAAAAGTCATATATCTTAAACGTGAGTTTGATTCATTTTGAGTTATATGGAGAAGATGGGTTTGTGAAGTTTTGGTTTTTGGATTTTATTCTAAGTGTAGAATGCACACTGTATATTATTATAATGTGAAGTAAATTTTGTATTTTTATATGCATTTTTATCAACAACTTTCATGTACAAGGTTTGTTGACTTGATGTATAAATAATAAAGAATAAAATAGGTCCCAAAAAATAATTATGGTTGAATTAAAATTGGGGTTTTACGTATGGTTTTCTGTATATCTTTGTACAGTTCTTCTACCCTATCTCCCCTGCTAAATTCCTTGTCGACCAAGTCATCATGATGATTGGGTATCAGGATCTAGGGTCACTGATCACCTATGGTATCTAGTTTCTTCTTCTTTTCTTCCTTTATAATTTTGGAATTAAATAATATAAATATATATTATTTTATACAGTGTTTTGTACAGACTACATAATTTTTGTTTTGGTAAATTAATGATATATGCATGCATTTATCTAGGGATTTAAGGCCAAAATGAAATAATAAAGGTGATGAATTTGAGATTCATCAGTAGTGTCAAAGGATAAAACTAGCATGATGCAGGGCATTGTGAATACTTCAACAAGAGAGAGTATTGGCTTCATAGGATGCAACATTCGTATTATATTCAAGCATTGTTACTATGGGATATGCAAGTATATAAAAGGAACTGACATATCCTCTCAGGACTGAGTGACTAGTCATCTAATCGAGTTATTATCTACATTGCTTGTATACATAGATAATAATTAGCACGTGAGTGTGGGTTTAAATATTAATCCATTAATGGCTCTTTGGGATAGTGGGAGATTGTTGGACATGTGAGCCCATGGCGAGCTATTATGCAATAAAAGTTATTGCAAATGACTCCTTAATCAGAAGTGAAAAACAACTAATCTGCATAATAGATCCCTTCATACAATTAGGGTTATATATTGCGATCATCTTGGTATCATATAGTTGTTGATAAAAATGTTTGATCATAGAGGCTAGTGCAAGTTTGAATATCTAGAGGTTTAGATTAAGGACTCAACAACATCATCAAGTGATTGTCAAGAAAGGATCTCTAGAGGCTAACATATGGTCGACCTCTTGATTCAGTTTCTCTACATAAGAATAGAGATTCGAAGGTGTCAGATGAGATAAGTCAAAGAGTTAACATAGAGATATCGAGATAACCAAGACCTATATCGTAAACTGTCATGATATAGGCACACATTTTTTTGACCCGAGGCAGATATATTCCTATATATCTGAGTATGTACACTTGGCAGACCAATAAGTTGATGGCATAATCAAGGTCTATATACTAACACTCTAGTATGCATATAAGGGCATATGAGTAATACGATTCTCAATAGGATCATACAGGTTCAATATTGAATCGGAAGACATGATCTCACTCATGAGATATTGGGATAAACCGAATTCCGGCATTGATCGGCATGTTTTAGAAATGAGATAAGATTTGAAGGTATGGTATATGCTTTTGTAAAACATTTGATTGATACCAACTCCCAAATATCGAATGAGAAACTTAACGATAAAACTCTAAATGAGACAATTCAAATGAGATACAAACTTCGAGTTTAATCAAGGACTTCTGATATACATGATGTACGGATGTTAAGATTACTTGATGGTGATGTGATCTTAATTGATTGTATACGAAGATGATTCTATTCTGAGAGAGTGATGAAATAGATTTGTATTTTACCACTCGGTAGAATAGCTATCCAAGCTTAGTTCAAATGTTGGCCATTGATTTGAATAGGATTCAGATGGAATGAGAAGATTGGATATAATGTTTGATATGATCAGGTATCTCTAAGAGGTCTTCTGGATCTGGATACGAGATTAGATTTGAGTCTTAGAAAACAAAGAGAAATGATGGTGACTAAATTAAATTTAATTATCATGGATAATGTGGATATGATTCACATTATTTGGACATGTGTAGAGAGATATGTAAGATAATAAATTGGATTTAATTATCATAGATGAGATTAGTGTGGATATTATAGACAATAATCATGGATCAAGTGGATGAGATCCATAAGAGAGACTTAACTGTGAATAAGATTGACAATTTCAATATCAATGTGAAATGGATTCACATTATACAATTAATGTAAGTGTGATTTATAATTAATTTTGTACAGACGAATATGATTCATAAATGTAAATGGTCTACTTGAAATTATCACAAATAATTAACAATTATTTGATGATAATTTATTGATAAAATAATTCTATGAATAAAGATTTGATGACGATTTGATTACAACAATTTGGAGTAATTGGAGAGTGAAATCTCCACTCTTAAAAGGAGTGGACGTCCATGGTTGAATCCACCGTGGTGGACGTCCAACTCTTTTATGGAAGGAGGCTCTCTCCTTTTCCACTTTATTCATGAGAGAAGCTTGCATGTAATCTTGGAGGTTGCATGTAATTTGGATATTACATTGGAATTAGAGTTGATAATTTATTTATCAGCCTCTAGTCCTAATTGTGGTTGGATCCACATGTAATCTTGACTACTGATTATTATTAGGAGTGCGTCATAGTCATCCCGTGTTTAATAAAAGCGAGGTAAATCCTAGTCTCTTAAGTTACAACAACAACAATAACAATACAACAAGAAGAGAATTTTCAAGTGTTGATAGTTCTTCAACCCCCCCCCCCACACACACACACACATCACCACACATCCACACATCTCCCTCCACCCCCTTGTGGACATCCCCTTGCCCTAGGGTTTATGGAGTCATCTTACTGTTGTCATGCGTCCGAGTCAATCTATTTTGGAGCTTCTACTTTTTCTGTACCTCATGCTTTCAAAGAACGATGATGCTTTTGTATGAAAAAATCAAGAGGTTCTCGACGCAGATCATCTTTTTGGATTGCAAGAAGCATATGTTTTATCCACATGCCCGCAAGTGTTATTTTCGTTGGATTATAAATGAGATAGGAGGTCTCTTCGCTTAGAGAATAGAAAATTACGGTCACACTTCAAACGGTAACCCTTATACTCGTGCGATGTTGATGAAATGAATCAGGAAGTGTTCCCAAGCCATCCGGTTTTTCATTGAAAAAAATTTAAATCTTCGATGCTGCATCGAGTAGTATGACTTGTATGCTTAGATCGGATATGTTCTGATCTCAACAATTCTTTGATGCATGAGTCATAATCACCTCCCTACAGTCGCCATGTGTCAACATTAAAAAAATAAAAAAATAAAATAAAAAATAAATCAAAATAGTTTAGCAAATTTCCTCAAATCAAAAAGATTCCTTCATGAGAATTGTTTGTCCTGACGAGATCTGCAACTTTTGTGAAGAGATCGAAATCAAATGATCTCATGTCTACAATCTAGTATTTTTTATGGTATTCTATTTACATAAAAAACTATATTTTTACATTTTGCATTTTTGTAATTTTAAGAAAATCAATTAAAATAAAAGTCATGTATTTACACATTAATCTAATTTTCAAAGGTTTTAATAATTGTTAAAATAAATAAATAAAATAAAATAAACTCTTTTATATATTGTATATCCAAACTCACAACGCTTTATTTCCTTTGATTTTTATATTTTTATGATCTTGATTTTTGCACATTTAATTATAACACATCTCAAACAAAATAAATAAATCAAGAAATAAGTTAGATACCCAATTATGTACATAAAATAATAAGTTAAATTTTGTAAATATGGACAATATACAATGGTGACCCAAAATCCAAGTTTCATATATATACAAGTTAGACTTTTCTAACATTTTTATTTAGTTATATGAAAGACATTTAAAAAGTGAAGTTGATTTTATTTATAATAGGAGTTATTATAAATTAATTGAAAATAGATGTAGTTAGGCCAATACACTGGTCAATATATACACAATCAAGATAGGACTCTTATTAAGAATTTAATATGTAACAATTAGCCACGTACACACACTATAGATTGATTATTTTATTATTGTAATGTGTTTATTGGTTTAATTGTATTAGACTTTAGCTAAAATCAAAGGTATCTAAAAGTAATTCATCCCCCTAGAATGAAAAAATACCAGAGTTGATTCACACAGATTTATGTAGTCCCCTGAAGGTTATCTCACATGATGTTGCATTTTATTTTGTCACTTTATTGATTGATTTTTCCAGAATGTTGTGGTCATACCTTAAAGAGAAAAGATCACGTCATTGGTGTGTTCAAGGACTTCTATGCTCTTGTGGAGAAGTAGATAATAAAGTAGTCGAAGTGTATACGCAGTGATAATAGTGGAGAGTACATGGGACCCTTTAACATATATTGTATGTCCTATGGGAATAGACACTAGATATTGCAACGAAGATTTCTCAATTAAATGGTGTTGCTTAGAGGATGAACATGGCTCGTAATAATAATTATTAGGTGCCTAATATTTGAGCCAAAGCTATCTAGTTGCTTTTTGGGGGAAATCTTAAATCCTAAAGCTCATGCGATTAATCTATCCCCACATATTTCTTTGGATGGATACATCGAATAGTATAGTATGGAAAAATGTCTCTTTGGAGAGCTTCATGCATGTTCCAAAAATGAGGGATCCGGGTTGAAATCAATACAAAAAGTAGATAATGTGCATATGCAACGATAACGATGGGGACTATATGGTACCGTTTAAACATATTATATGTTTGATAGGATTAAAACCAGAAGACTCAACTATAGACTCCTCAATTGAATTGTGTTGTTGAGAGGATGAGCAGAACTCTTGTAGAGAGTGGCAGGTGCCTCTTTCTAAGAAATAGATACCTGGTTCCTTTTAAGGAGAAGTTTTGAACTCTATAAATCATATAATTTGTCTATATCCATATATTGCTTTGGATTGAGATATCACTGATAAAGTCCGATAAGGAAAAGATGTTTCCTTTAAGGACTTAAATAATTAAATCACAAGACTAGACAGTGTGTCTCCATGGATTGTAGAAAGCGTGAGCTTTTTTGCTATAGATTATATGACAATTTACAAAAGAAGCTCACGAGAAGTTATGATGTAATTCTCCTGAATACTAAAATTTCGAAGATATTCATAAGTCATCAGAGGATCCAGATTAGAATAGCTATCAGCCAATTGATGTAGAGCATATTCCTTTACAACATCCACCAAATGTTATTTCAAATGAAGTTTATAAAAAGGATTCTAATGATAAGGAAGAAGATCCTAATATGATTCATGCTCCTACTAGAAATCAAGAGAAACTCTTTCTTGAACACATATCAACCACGTGGATCTTTGAAGAAAAGACATCCCTCAGTAAGATATTATGCACTTTATTTTATTCTTTTAACACACAATGGAGAGTCAAAATACTATGAAGAGACTATGTTAGAAATTCGATTAAGGCCATGCAAGATGAAATGTACACTATATATGATAACCACACCTTTAATCTTGTGAAATTACCCAATGGAAAAATAAATTTGAAAAAAATCAAGATACGAAGCTAGAGTAGTTGTGAAAGATATAGCTAAAAGAAGGGTATTATTATTCTCACACATGGTAAAAATGTCATCCATCAAAGTTATACTAAATTTGACAACCACTGAAGAATCAGGGATAGAGTTGATGGATTTGAAGACCGCTTTCATCTATGGTGATCTGGAGAATATCTATATAGTACATTGAGAAGAACTTGTGGTCAAAGAAAATGGAGATTATGTTTGCATATTCAGAAAAACTCTGTATGGACTAAAGCGGGCTCTTAGATGGTAGTATCAAAAATTTAGTTTTTTTTCTAAAGGAGCATAAATACATGGACTACTTCATCACTGCAATCTCATCAAGATATTCTCACGTGATGCTTTCGTTAAATAAATAATTTATTTTGATGACATGTTCATTGTTGGAAGCAATACCTAGAGAATTTCCATTTTGAAGGTGGAATAGATCAAGTTTCTGTTGTAAGCAGGAACAACCATGCATATAATAAACAGTAATTATACGGATCCAAATGAACGGAAATAAACGTATCACAGATTAATATCATTAACGTCGTATATTTCCAATCCATTATCCAATTACGAAATGCAAGTAGGAACCGATTAACCACACGGAAACAAACAACCGGGCGAGATCCAGAAAAGGGTAGGCAATAAATCAATTACGACAAACAATAGATAAGAAAGATTAGATAAGAGATCACCGAAGCGTCCATGAAATGGACTGTCCTTAGAGAGGATTTCGCCCCCACAATACCGATGTGAAGGGTACTGGCGATCCGCTCCCAAGATACGACGGTTCACGGTCCGCGTCCACGCACACTGACGAGACCGTCCTCGAAAGCACCTCCGAGAACTTGCAATCGAGAAGAACAGGGTCGCTGGCGTGAGGAATGAGAACAAGAGCAACGACGATGGCGGGTGGTGTTTTTCTTGCGAGTGAAGAAAAGCGGCGTCAGGTGAGGGGTATAAAAAGAGGAGCTCGCGTGCCCTAGCGTGCGGTCCCTTCGGTTTCCGAAAACATCCCTCAACGGGCGTGTCCTTTCGGATTCCAAAACCGCAGCTAAGTCAGAGCCGTTTGGATCAAGTCCGATTCCCAATGTGATCGAAATCAAATTAATATGCCTGATTAATTTAATCGATCAGCCAAATGAAACCCGCATCAAAAGTATCGAGATCCGAGTTGACTCTCCCGAGCCCGAGCCCAAGCCGGTGCCGGTGCCGAAGATGGAGCGGAGCGCGTGCGTGCACGTGTGTGGTCCTCCATTCCTCCTCTCTACTATTGCTACAAGAGCTTGGAGTGGAGACTCATATATAAGTCCACCAAAAGTTTAGATCTCTAAGGTATGGTACTAAACTTCAACCCAAACTCAATCATGTTTCAAATTTGGGAATTCCCAACTTTCCCTCCAAACCATTTGATTTCCCAATTGAAACCAAATTAATTCCAATTGTAATTACGTAGATTTTCCAATTAAAACCTAAATACAATTTTTAATACAACAATCCCTCACGAATTCACTAATTTGAAAAAGAGATTCAAAAAGATTTAAGAGATTTCTTTCGGTTTCCCACACTTTGCTTTCAGTAAAGGTACCTTCCGGTTTGAACCTCTACCTGAGTTTACTACTTTCACTTTAACAGGAACGAAGTAAACTACGTCTTGAACTTCATACCTTAGTGTTAAAGTATACGGTAGAAACAACAAAGCGTTGTTCTTTGTGCAATCTTCAGGGTTGGTGTTCTTAAAGGCCATGCACCCTTATCCTGTTTCATGAGTGTGTTCAGGAAAGACCCTCTTCCTTTAACTGCGGCCCACAGTTCACTCACATAGGTGGCGTTCTCCAAGGATGCGTTGCTAACATCCTGCCCAAAGGCTTGAACCCATTCAGAGCCTACACTCTTCCTAAACTTGCATCTTAAACGACACTCAGGCTTCCAGGGATAAGACAATCATGCTTACGCATTAAGATTTAGAGTGTCAACCAGTTCTCCAAACAACTTGTTATTACCACATTGAACCTACTTTGTGGGATCTCCACTCAGATAGGTTGGGTTGCCACTGTGAAGGAACTCCCAATGGGTCTCAGTCCCATCCTAAGCCTAGACTTTAGGACTAAAGATCTATCAAGTCCCTTAGTCAACGGATCTGCCGTGTTGTCTTTGGATCCAACAAAATCCACAGCCAACACTCCTCGAGACACCAAATCTCTTAACGTCTTAAGTCTGATTTGTATGTGTCTCCTTGTTTTCTGATTGAACATTGAACTCTTGATCTTGGCAATTGTGGTCATATTATCACAATGTATCGAGATCGCAGGAACAGGCTGACCTACCATGGGAATTTCAGACATAAGTTCCCTTAGCCATTCAACCTCAATTCCAGTGGTGTCCAAAGCACACAGCTCGACCTCAAAAGTGGATCGAGCTAGAATGGTTGCTTCACAGACCTCCAGGAGACTGCACCACCTCCAAGGGTAAATACGTACCCTGTAACACCATTACTCCCAGACTCCTCTATTTTCCCTGTCCAGCTTGCATCACTGTATCCTTCTAGTACAGAAGGATGTCTACCATAATGCAAACTAAGGGAAATAGTTCCCTTCAAGTACTTCATTACTCGATCCAGAGCCTCCTAGTGAGTACGGTCAGGACAGCTAGTGTATCTACTCAGCTTTGCAACCGAGAATGAAATATCAGGTCTCGTGCAATTTGCAAGATACATTAAACTTCCTATCACTTGTGAATACCTTAGCTGAGCTACAAGTACTCCACTTTTATTGTTAAACAGCGTTTTGGATGAATCGAAAGGAGTGCTTACACCCTTGCAATCTTGATATCCAAATTTCTCAAGTACTTTCTCAACATAGTGGGATTGAGAAACTACAATCCCATCAACTGACCTTGTCAGTTTGAGATCCAAGATCACATCAGCAACACCCATGTCCTTCATCTCAAACTTGCTACTTAAGAATGGCTTAGTCTCATTAATAATCCTTATGTGTGATCCAAACAATAATATGTCATCAACATATAGGGACGAGACAATACACTCATCACCTTTCACCTTGGAATAGACACACTTATCGGATTCATGAACCTTAAAGCCACATGACAAAATAGTCTTGTCAAATTTTTCATGCCACTGCTTTGATGTTTGTTTCAATCCGTAAAGGGATTTGACAAGCTTGCAAACCTTTCCCTCATTTCCAGGAGTCACAAGCTCATCAGGTTGTGATCCATATAGATCTCTTCCTCAAGATCGCCATGCAAGAAGGCGGTCTTCACATCCATCTGGTGGATAGAGAGATCATATACAGATGCCAATGCTATGAGCATCCGGATTGTGGTCATCCTAGTCACAGGGGAATATGTATCAAAATAATCGATACCTTCCTTTTGTCTAAAGCCCTTGGCAACTAATATGGCTTTTTACTTTTCAATTCCGTCAGGTCTAAGCTTTCTCTTAAACACCCACTTGCACCCAATGGTAGAGCACCCTTTGGGTAAATCAACCAACTCCCAAGTTCCATTAGCCATAATGGAATCCATCTCAGATTTGATGGCTTCTTTCCAATGTTTCGCTTCAGATGAAGCCATGGCTTCTTTGTAACTTGATGGATCACCCTTGATCTGGTAGACAACGAAGTCGCTACCGAGATCCTTGGCTATCCGAGGTCTTTTACTCCTCCTTGGCTCAATCTCTTCAGAAAGATCATTGGGTTCAGGTTGAGTCTCAATCACCACATTCGTTATCCTTTCCACTTGATCTGGAATAGATCCTGATGTAGAGGCGCCCCAAATGGTCAGATTCTGAGGAATCACAGTCTTCAATGGGAAGACATCCTTAAAGAAGGTAGCATCACGGAGTTCAACAATGGTGTTGACTTCTATGCCTGGTATCTCGGATCGAATTACCAAGAACTTATATGCATAGCTATTTTCTAGGTAACCTAAGAAGACCGCATCAACAGTTTTAGGACCAAGTTTCTTTCTCTTGTGTTCTGGGACTAAAACCTTAGTGAGACAGCCCCACACTTTGAGATGTCTTAAACTCGATTTCCTATTTCTCCAAAGTTCAAAGGGACACTTTTCCATATGTCTTGGAGGAACCCTATTCAGAATATGGCAAGTCGTATTCAAGGCTTCTCCCCACATATAGGTTGAAAGTCCAGAACTTTGTAAGAGAGCATTGATCATGTCAGTTAAGGTTCTATTTTTCCGTTCTGCTATCCCATTTGATTGCGGTGAATATGGGGCCATAACTTCATGAACTATGCCAAACGATTTGCATTGTTCGTCTAATAAGTTAGAGGTATATTCACCTCCTCTATCTGACCTAAGGCGTTTAAGCACTTTTCCTATTTGTTTCTCAGCCTCATTCTTAAATATAAGAAATTTCTCTAAGCTTCGTCCTTGGTTTTCATTAGATATACATAGTAGTATCTACAACGATCATCTATAAAGGTGATAAAGTATTTCTTATTGTCTCGGGTCAACACGCCATTAAACTCACAGATATCCGTGTGCACTAGATCCAAGATCTCACTATCTCTAGAGACAGACTGAAAAGACTTCCTAAGTGTCTTAGCTTGTACACAGATTTCACATTTTTGAGTTTTATCGATGGTGTGTTTAGAGATCAACTCTAAATTCATCATTCTTTTTATTGAATTTAAGTTTACATGTCCCAAACTACCATGCCACATATCACAAGATTGTAGATTATTCACAACATGAGACACAGAACTAGAACATTCAGAATTCAAAACATTCATTTCACTAATGTTTACTGAATCACATCTAATTCTAAATAATAAATCAAAGTTTGCCAAATAGCCTTTTCCATAAAAAATACCATTTCTCAGAATGACAACTTTATTACATTTAAAGTTTAATTCAAAACCATTTCTAACTAAGATAGAGCCAGATCAAATATTCTTCTTGATGTCAGGAACATGCAGCACCCTGTGCAACGTCCAGACACGTCCAGACGAGAACCTCAAGTTGACTTGTCTTACCCTAGCACCCTGGCTGCAGAATCGTTCCACATCTTCACAGTCCCACCAATGCAGGTCCGATAAGAAGAAAACAAAGTTCTGTCAGAATATATATTTACGTTGGCTCCCGTATCCACGAGCCACTCATTTGGATCATGGATATGGTATAGTTCAGGTTTTACAGAGACATACCCCTTGCTAGCCCCGAGTCCCATAGTGATCATATTCACTTGTGGACTCCCGTCTGTAGCCTTAGGTTGAGCCTTCAAGGACGGGCAGTCCTTCTTCCAATGGCCAACCTGATTACAGTGACAACATGGTTTATTCTTTGCCTTTTTATGGATCTTGATCTTTGGTTTTATTTTATTTTTATTAGGACCCTTTCCCTTCTTATCCTTGCCCTTCGAGGTCATGAAATTGACCTTAGCCTGAATATCAACAGGAAGCACATGTTTTTGTTTCCTGTGTTCCTCCTCTATGGCAATTGCCACCATCAAGTCATCCATAGAAATCTTCTCCTTTCTGTGTTTCAAGGTCATACCGAAGTCTTCCCATGACTTGGAGAATTTTTCTATGATGCACATGACCTAAAACTTCTCTGGAAGTTTCATTTCGACATCCTCTAAACCATGGAGCAGGAGTAAAAACTCGTGTGCCTGTTCAGAAACTGACTTTCCTTCGGCCATGGAAAACTTCAAAAACTTGGCCACGGAGTATTTCTCAATACTGAGATCTTCGGTATTATACTTCCGATCCAAGTCTTCCCATAGCCCCTTCGCAGTCTGCGTGGACGAACAGTATACGTCAAACAACGTTTTAGACAGAGCCAACAAGATGCAATCATGACATATACGGTCGCGTTCCTTCCACGCAGATTGCGCCTTCTGGCTATCGGATGAGGGGTTTCCCATTTCCACCGTAGGACAATCGGTTTCAAGCATAGAGATTAATCCTATGGTGGCTAACCAGATCTTCATGCGTTGTTACCAACGCTTAAAGTTCTGTCCACTGAACTTTTCAGGCATACGACCGTCCTCGAAAGCACCTCCGAGAACTTGCAGCCGAGAAGAACATGGTCGTTGGCGTGAGGAATGAGAACAAAAGCGATGAAAACGGCGGGTGGTGTTTTTCTTGCGAGTGAAGAAAAGTGGCGTCGGGTGAGGGGTATAAAAAAGGAGTTCGCGTGCCCTAGCGTGCGGTCCCTTCGATTTCCGAAAACGCCTCTCAACGGGCGTGTCCTTTCGGATTACAAAACCGCGGCTAAGTTAGAGTCGTCTGGATCAAGTCTGATTCCCAATGTGATCGAAATCAAATTAATCTGCCTGATTAATTTAATCGATCAGCCAAATGAAATCCGCAGCAAAAGTATCGAGATCCGAGATCCGAATTGACTCGCCCGAGCCGGAGCCGATGCCGGAGACGGAGCAGAGCGCGTGTGCGTGTGTGGTCCTCCATTCCTCCTCTCTACTATTGCTACAAGAGCTTGGGGTGGGGACTCATATATAAGTCCACCAAAAGTTTAGATCTCTAAGGTATGGTACTAAACTTCAACCCAAACTCAACCATGTTTTAAATTTGGGAATTCCCAACTTTCCCACCAAATCATTGGTTTCCCAATTGAAACCAAATTAATTCCAATTGTAATTACATAGATTTTCCAATTAAAACCTAAATACAATTTTTAATATAACAGTCTCTTTCTAAGGAATAATTATGATCTACAAATCATATTTTGGGTATGAAAAATACTCATGATAGAAATTCCACAAGACTTTAGTTAATCCAAGATAAGTATATTAAGAAAGTGTTTCAAAGGTTCAACATAGATAAGACAAAGCTCGTGAGTACTCCTCTTGGAGTACACTCAAAGTATATGATTCCTTACACCTTGACCAGAGGCAATATGATGTACTCTATGGAACATACCACCACACTTGATATTTCTCATTATGTTGCAATTATCACTAGGTGTATCTTAAATCTAGGAAAAAGCATCAGAAAGCACAAGTGGATCTTATTGTAATGCATGCCTCTCTTTGTGGAGCAGAAAATGCATTTCTTTTGTGCTACATAAACTGTAATATGGAAACCAATATTGAAGGATACAGGGCTGGGTAAGAGTTCCTTTTTTAAGTGAGTAGTGGGTTGGTCAGACTTTCCTGGGGTTTTCTTGCTTCTCTCGTCCCTGGTCCTATCTTTCCAGCTACTTAATATCCCCGGAGAATGAACAAGAAATAGACCTCGATCAATTCCATTCAGGCTGCCAACTGCGAACTAATTAACATCACCTCCTTCGCTTTGGGGCGGTTCTCTTTCATTCAATCCATCTGGCCTCGTCTCGCCCCTAATCTTCTTGGCGTCTACTAGATTTCATTCCATTTTCTTATTCGCCATTTTCTCGTTCAAATAGAGCTGGGCGCGGAGACAGAGCAAAGCGTAGTAGATGATAGGGTAATGGGGAAGTATGAAAGCCCTTCAATGCCCGCTACAAGGCGTAAGGTATGCTATTTATTTATGCGATGTTCTATATAGGTGTTGGTGGTTCATGGTAATCAATGTTGCATAAGTGTGTCATATTGTCTACTATATAAGCTGAATTTATTGTTGTTACAATGCAAGTGAAGAGCTCATTGATAAAGAAAAATCATGTAAAAAGTCAATTTTATTGAAGACAAGTCATCCATTTCTATGATACTTGGATTACTTGGAGCACGTTTCACCTTGGCAATAACTACACTTTTCACACAACGTCAAAAAAACATCAATGTCAACTATCATTGGATACAGGATTTCCTAGAAACTGAGTTAACTTGTACATAATAAGATCCACACAAACGAGAACCATTTTGATACGACAACACAGTCTTTGTCATATGGAAGTTTGAATGATGCTCTATGGTGGGTTTGGAATATTCATCAGTGAAGGGAAATAATTATTGGGTAAATTATCTTTTATATGGGGACTTATCCTTATTTGGGTATTTACTTACCTTATGAAAATTAGTTACAAATTGATAACCTCGACTTAATTGATTTGCAATTCAAGATTGATAGAGAAGGCCCCACGATTTCTTGATTCTCTCTGGCTCATTAATGAGATTTTCTTAATTATCAAGAGAGTGTTTTTTTATGGATGCACAAGAACTCTCGGTCAACTATAAATATAGAGGAAAAGGTGCATCCTATACAAGTTCTTACAATTTCTCATGGAACAAGAAACAGATCAGACACAGAGGGAGGGAGAAGAAATAATTTTTGTGGATATTGCGCTAAAGTTTAGATTGAGCAATCTTTGGAATTCTAATGCTAAGATATCTTCCCTAAAGTTTGGGAGTAGAGTTATCGACGTGGAGATATTTATCCTCTCTATTTTCATTCCTTATTCAATAACATTACGTAGATGGTCGGCTTCGTGTAAACTCTCATGGTAGACTAATTTGATCATAATGCTTGGTATGGATTGTATACCCCTATCATTGGAGATTCACATTAAAATTCTTATGTATATCTTTGGCCCGGTTTTTGTGTTTGTACTTATAATTATATTCATCTTGGACGAGACATATCATGCAAGATTCGCTTATCAACGTTGTTTTATATACAATTCCATTTATAGATGGAATCTATTCCCAAGAAAAAGTCCCCTAAGTCAATGCCAAATTTAATCTAATTATTGATCAGCCTTTCTCCCAACTTTGTTTTTCGGAATAACCTCCAATAAGTAATAATGATGGCCAAACATAATCGTGTAATTATTATCTCTGTTAGTTTGATCCATAAACCCTTCTAATTTTAATATGATAGGTTAATTTCAGACACTCTACAAAAAAACTAACTATTGCACATTTTATGAACAATCAATCATAATCGACATTTGAACTTGAATCTCTAGTAATCATTTTCATACTAGAATGAGGGGTGAATCATTTTGATTTGATCAATCGAGATAGACTCAAGTGATTGTTGATTTTTTCCGTGTTCCAATCAGTCATCAATAGCTCTTTGTGTTATTTGAGAAAATAATCACTCTTGCTCTTTCTAAAAGAGTATCAACCCAATCAGACCAAGATTTTTCACTTCATGTGTAATTGGACAAATAGTTCTGGTTTTGGATCATGCACACCGGCTTAGATCTAAAGAAGTCTAGGGATGCCTCGATGAAAAGTGTCGTTTATGTGCAGTAGACCTGGTGAAAATGTTCCTGCACTTTCACACAAGCTATCGACAACCTGACATGATCCTCCTCTTTCAACCGGATCTGGGACCGGCAATTGCCAAAAAAACACACACAAGTGCACAAGCTGCTTAAGCATGGAAAACGCAAAACCAGATGAACTGCTATGTATACACCACAGGATGAAAAAAGAACACGGAATTATTACATCTGAAGAACGTTAAACTGGGCAAACAGCTATGATCTCCGCACAGGGATGGGAGATAGAGATGTACTCCTCAATCTGAAGGAGATGCTCCAGAAAATGATAAAAAAAAGAAATTGAGCATATATGTCCAAGAGCAATTTTTAAATAAAATGATCAAGATCAACAGCCAAAAGCACTAAAGCGGCCTGATCCACACTATCAACCATTTTAACTTACTTTGGCTACTTCAATACTCGTGGGGATCAACCCGGAAGGAACTTGAAAGAAGCCATGATCCGCTTCAAAAAAACACAACCAAGGAAGACCTCATTTTTTCAGATCTTCGATCTTGAAAAATCAACCACCTAAACTTTCATAAACTATCGAGATAAATGATAGGAAAAGCTGATATAAGATTAATATCACCTTTTCATGATGCATTTTGAATTGGGAAACAAATGAACAGAAGGGGGGAAAGGCATTTTTAGCACTCAAAGGCGGTGCAGGGGAGATCACGTTATGCTCAATCGACCTTCAGGACAATCTTCATAGACTCGTACACAAAGTAACTGATGGCAGCAGAAGGTAACACCTGCAGGTAAAGGAGAGAACCATCGTATTCAAGTCTGAACACAATGAATACTCATAGCTTCCTATGTCTAGACTTCAATCAAATACAAATAATATTATATAATAAACTATCAAGAACATAAACCAGGTTTTGGACTAGATATAGATGAAATATTCATGAATACACTTACAGAAAAGAGAATGAAAAAGACGATCAGTTATTAGGCCAACCCACCAAGTAAATAAAAAATTGCAAAATTTGCATATCCTTTTCCGACTATAAGTAGGGTCGGCTACATGGATTCTTGCTCATCCATGTTGAAAGATCCGACTATTTTTTTTACGATGGTTGTCGGCTATATAAAGCAAACCCCACAAGGGAGGATTTGAAACCCCGTTGTCTTTTGGGCACCATACCATTGAAGAACCCACCATTTGAACCCACCATTTGGACACGCACGTAAAGATTGTATTCGGAATGATGCCATCAGAATGAAGTGGGTGTAGCTCCGATCGAGGATAAGATGTGAGAAAATCGCTAAGGTTGTTTAGCCATTTACAAAGGAGGACATCTGATGCACCGGTGAGGAGATATGAGTTTTGGAATGTTGAGCCGGACCGGTTAACTGGTGGGTTCTTCTTAAGCCCTCTCTAGATCAATAAAAAATCATAAGGAGGTTCTTCCTTTTAGCGTTGTAAATCTCCATTGTTCTCCTTAGCAAGTGGATGGCTTCAATAGTTGAGCGACCTAGCATAAATCCTAGATTTTCTTTTACTTTGGAAACTTGCATCAATCTTCTTTCGATCACACATTCCCAAATTTTCATAGTGTGACTCATGAACTTGATACCTCTGTAATTTGAACATTTTGAATGTCTCCTTTGTTCTTATAAAGAGGCACCATGATGCTTCTCCATTCTTAAGGTATTTTCTTGCTTCACCAAATAACATTGAAGAAATTTGTACGCCAAGTCAAATCACACTCACCTAAAACTCTCCAAACTTCTACAGGAATGTCATCAGGTCCTACACCTTCCTTACGTCTCATAACCTTCAAAGTCTCATCTACTTCCTTCCTTTGTATTCGTATGTAGCTTGCACGATTCAAGTAACCTTCACTATTAGATAGATTTCCCAAAGTGATCTCTCTATTTCTTTCAACAATGAAAAGTTTATGGAAGTATTGCTTCCATCTAGTCTCTATATCCTTCTGAGTAACAAGCACGTGACCTTCATCATCCTTAATGCATCTCACTTGAGAAGGATCTTTGGTCTTTCTTTCTCTTGCTTTACCAGCTTGAATATATCCTTCTGACCCTTCTTAGAATTGGGATTTTTGTACAGAAGTTCATAAGCTTTTGACTTAGCTTCGCTTACCACATTCTTTGCTTCCTTCTTAGCTATTTTGTAGTTTGTGACAGTATTATATGTTTTATCCTTAGACATAGCTTTAGAGCAAACTTTTTTGATTGTGAGCTTCTCTTGCATCACTCCACTCCACCACCAAGCCTTCTTTTGGCTTGGAGCTCCTCCCTTTGACTCGCCTCACATCTCTTTGGCTACCCTTCGGATACCAGATGCTACTGTCATCTCAATAACACTTCCATTACAATCCCAAGATAAGTCTTCTAAAACCTTCTCCCTCAAGCTTGATTGCTTCAATTGAAGATTCCACCATCTAGTTCTAGTGATCTTGGAAACCTTCTTTACTAGCCCTTTTATTTGCACATCCATGACTAACAAGCAATGTTGGGTGGTCAAGCTCTCTCCTAGGATTGCTTTGCAGTCTTTGCATCACAATTGATCTCTTCTTCTCAATGCAAACGAGCCACTCTTATAAGTAATTAAATGCTCAACCTTCTTCTTGAAGAGAGTATCTGCCATGAAAAGATCATAAGCTGATATAAAATTCAGAAAGACTTTTCCCTCTTCATTTCTATCCCCGAGCTATGTCCTCCATAAACACTAGCATACCCTGAAGCATCCTTTCCCACATGTCCATTAAGATCTCCACATAGGCAAATCATCTCTCTTTGTGGGATTCCTTGCATAATCTTATCCAAATCCTCCCAAAAAACTTGTTTAATCCTTATCATTTAAACCAATTTGTAGTGCATAAACTGAGATGACATTCAAAATTTCTACTTCGAGCACCACTTTTAGCAATATAATCCGATCCCCAGATCGTTAAACCTCAACCATGTAACCCTTCAAATCCTTATAAACAACCACTCCAACACCATTTCTGCCCTTATCTTTACATGAATACTAAAGTTTAAAGCTCGGTCTCCCTTGCTTTCTCTCCAACCCATTTTGTCTCTTGTTAGGGCTGCTAATTGAATTGAATCATTCGAATTCGATTAGGATTCGTTCGATAAAAAATCGAAAAAGTTCGATTCGAAATCAAATGAACTGAATTTGATTTAACTTGTGGATTCGATTCCCAAATGAATCGAATCTGAATTCACTCGGATTCGTTCGATAGATTCGATACACATACATATATAATATGTATGAAGCATTATATATATGTAATTATATGTAGTATATATTTTGTAAAATCTCCATAAATGATAAACAGCTTAATATAATAAATAAAAATTTTCATCATCTTATTCTAAACATCCCAATTTTATGATGCCTATTACATAACCATACCCCCTCTTTACTCCCCCAAATTCTCTCTCTCCCCTCGTCACTCATGAGAAAAAAAACCCTAACATTTGCTTCTTCTCTCCAACGCCGCCAACTCCAACCTCCCGCTCCTGCTCGCTCTCTCCAACTTCGTCGGCTCTGCCCTCCCGCTTCTTATCGCTCTCTCCAATGTCGTCAGCTCTAGTCTCCCGCTCTTGCTCGCTCCCACCACTGACAACGCCACCCTCCCAATCGCCAGCCTCACCACCAGCTCCTACTCTTCCTCGTCATCGATAACGACACCAGTTCTAAACTCACCAATGTCACCATCATCTCTTCATCACCCCCGCAACTACTAGTATTACCACACACACCCTTTTACCCTAAAAACTTAAGATTTAGGTTCTATCCAAAAAATTTATGTTATTTTACAAACAAACGCATACTAAATTTTTAAAACCATCCCGATGTCATAGGTTTCAAATTTCTAATAATATTTTCCTTAATCACACTCTTAATCCTGCCATCTGTCATGATATCCAGATCTTATTATAGGACAACCAAGCATTTGAATACAAATAATATCTTAGAGACAATTAAGGTATGAACAAATTTCATGGATTTTGAGCTTTGCCTAAATGACTAAATGTGCAAAAGATCATAGATGCAACTAAATTCCATTTCTCATCAAGATTACAAGGAGACTAAGTTGTCAAGAAGGAAATATCATCATAATCTTTAATAAGCCCAACTATGCCCGCATAAGAATGCGTTGAAATGAGGTAAGCATGAACTGTTCATGATTGATGTAGAAAAAAATGTTACATAATAGAAAATTGAAGATTAGAGCCATACCAACTGAGTTCTTAATCAGATCTTCCGGTTTTTATACACCTCAGATGCGGGATTCAACTCTATAAGTCAGTTCACGTCGACCTTTTATGATTCTTATGGAATTTAGTGATTCTTTTTTCTTAGATATCATGGAGGTAGGTCACAATGGGGGGCAATATATGAAAAATTCTCAAAGAAACGTGGAACACAATCTTCTGGTTATTGTTTTGGACATGTATATCTATTAATCTATATTTTGTATTTCTATATTGGTATGGAATTTAAAATATAGCTGAGTATGTGTTTTCATTTTGTTTTTAGAAGTCTAATTCAAACATACCATCTTTTCAAGATAGTATCCATGAGAGGGTTATTAGGCATGATGATGATATTAATGAAAAAGTGGAAGAAGAAGGTGAAGAAATAGAAAAACTGAATTCTGAAATAATTAACAAGATTGATAGAAAGAAAAGATCAATGGTTTGTGAATAATTTACCAATGAGAATGAGAAAATTGGTGGAGCGTTTGTTATAAGGTGGAGATGCATTGATTGAATTTCCATCATAGGTACAAAAAGAAAAGATCAATGGTTTATCAAGATGTCAATAATTGTTTTTTCTTTATATATTCAATTCACCATAGGTACAAAAAAGTAAATAAGGATTGCAAGAGACATATACGAAAGATAAAAGTTAGGTATTTTAATGTAATTTATATCATTTATTGAATTTCACCATTTATGTGAAAAGTTTTTTACTTATCTTAATTATTTTTTTCACAAATTAGTATCACAAAGTCTATTCAATTCTTTGAAACTTAGAATATTATTAATATAAATTTTTTATTATTAGCTACATTATTAAATAAAATTCTAATTCGATATAAAATGAATCGAATTTAAATATTCGAAACTCCAAGTGAATTGAATTTGAATCTAGATTAGAAATTCGTTTAATATTCGATTCGGATTCGGATTCAAACGTTTATAATGAATTGAATATGAATCTAGTTGGATTCGAATGTATTCGATTCGATTAGCACCCCTATCTCCTGTAGACATAATATATGAATACTCCTTCTTCCCATCGCATCACTATCTCCATCGATTTGCCAAACAAAGTGTCAATATTCCAACTACCTATCCGCAACTTCCTTTACAACCTCTTTTGGACTAACATCTTTACCCACATGCACCTATCATTTGAGAACCCTTGCAAATTTTGGACTGCATCCGAGCGGTGATGTAGCGGAACTAACTTATTTACTCGCATGTGTTTTTCATGCGAGAACCCTTGCAAATTTTAAACTACATCCAGGCAACGATGTAGCTGCCCTTGCCAACTTCTCATTGCATTCGGGTGATGCAATGCGTCACAAGTAGGGAACGCCCCAACGAAATCTAGATGTTTGCTTAAAACCATGATTAAAAGATCCGAATGATTTCGAGACAAATTCCTAAATAGTGTTCTTAAAAGAACACTATTAAGAACACTATTTAGGTATTTATCCAAAAAATGATAACCCAAAAAATTTTCTTGAAGAAAGGTACATTTGTGACTGGCATAACCCAAACCACCTAAAAGGAGTCAACAGCTAAACCCCAATATTGCTAGCGAAATAGGTCAGAAGAATCATGATTCATGAAGGTATCATCATCTTCGATATAGTCATGGGTGGTTACAGCAGCACCTTGTGCAAGGTTTCATACGGTTTTTTATTGGAATTTTTTGAACTGTAGAGTAAGGCCATTATCAAGCCCAACGAGCAGGCCCTACCCCCAAACACTTGACTGACCAAGCCATCAAACTCCAGCTTGAGATCGAGCAACGTTCGAGCCAACTTAACAGGAGATTTTTTATCCAATGAAACCCTTCACTAATTCCCATTCTCTGTGTAGACTGATTGTACGTGGCACCCTAACCCTAACCTTACCCCACCCGTCGCCCCTCTCTCTCTCTCCAAGGTTGTTGCCGCCGCTACCCATCTGGGTAATCGCCCCTTGCCGTCGTCGTCGCCGCCGCCCAACACCACCGCCCTCGTTGCTGTCGCTCAGCAGCACCACCGCTGTCAGTCTCTGCGACCCCCGCCATCGAGTTGCGGCCCCCTTCGTTGTTGTCGCTTCTCCTTGGTCGCCAACCTTCGTAACCGCCGGCTGCCTCTGTTCTGCCCCATCGTCGACCTTCACTTGTGCTAATGGATTTGAGTGCATAAGTCTACATATGCATTCAAATATGTGCCTGTCTTTGTAGATATTCATTCATTGGTCTACAAAACCCTAGTAATTCTCTTCCGGTAATATGTCAGAAAACAAAGTCGACGTACCCACCACATGCACTTTCAGAGGTCCAACGCCTACTGTCAAGATGGACGGGACAAACTATGAGCTCTGGGCTATGCAGTTCATGAGCCTCGTGAAATCTAACGGTAAGAAACACATTCTTACCTAGGAGGATTCGGTGGAGAAAACTGAAGTTAACACCTCGTGGGAGGCGGATGATGTATACTCCAAGGTTTGGCTTTCCGGTACATTGACGATAGAGATCGCCAATGATATGTTACACCAGCCCATTGTTAAGGCAATGTGAGATATCCTCGCAACAACCTATTCCCATGCGAGGAACAAGACTAAAATCCTCCAACTCCAGCATGATATATTTACTATCAAGCAAAACGGGCGACCTCTTCATTCACTGTATACATCGTTACGTGGGATGTTTGAGAATCTACACAGCTTCATGTCTCTCACAGCCTCTCCAGAGCAGCAGAAGACATATAGGAATGCTACCATGGTTGGTGTATTCCTAGCTACCCTCGATCCCGACTAGGATGTTGCCCGCTCTCATATTCTAGCGGATGCTATTATTCCTCCTATAGAGGAAGCTTTTCGCAGGCTTAGCAGGATTACTATTCCATCCATTGCTACTAACCAAACTTCTTCGGCAATGGCAACCTCCTGAGGCAGAGGAGACTCGTCTTCTTTTCGTGGATGTAGACCTTGTGGTAGAGGTCGCATTCGTCATCTCTGCACATACTGTCATCATCCAAACCATTCAGAGGATACATGCTACTCCAAGCATGGTTTTCCGACATCAGCCCGTATAGCGGAACAGGTCGAGCCTTCAGTAGCTCCTACTTCAGACCAGAGATTTGATGACCCCGTGGCTAGGCTATGGGATACTATGTCCCCTACTTCACCATCTCCAGGAGACCACTCAGATGTAGCAGCCTCTGCTTCTGCCAATACTTCTGCTACTGTTAGTACCTCAGGTAGTATTTATACTTTTACATCATGTCATGGCTCTGAGATTACTGAGTGGATTATGGACTCTGCGGTGACACATCATTTATGTGGGGATAGGGAACAACTTACAGCATATAGAAAGGTTCTGCAATGGAGAACTGTGGTAATAGCTAATGGGACTCATTCCTCGATCACTGGAAAGGGGGGATTAGTCTGACACCTTCCATGCGCCTTCAGAATGTTTTACATGCTCCTGATTTCTCTATGAAATTATTATCTATCAGTCAGATTACGAAGGATTCACATTGTCAAACTATATTTGACCCAATGTCTCTTGTTTTTTAGGACATTCTTACGGACAGAGTGATTGATTGTGGTCATGAGCAGGGTGGTTTGTATCGCATGGTCCGAACTTTTTATACAGGTGTCTCCTCACATTCAACATGACCAGTCTCTCCCTTTCACTTGGCATCTACATTTTGATCACCTCCCTCTCCATAAGATGTGTTGCATTTTGCGGCAGATTTCACCAGGGTGTTCCTTCTAGTGCGAGGCATGTCAGTTGGGGAAGCATCACCGATCTGCTTTTCCTAGTCATTAGCGTCAGAGCAGTAGCTCCATTTTTGAATTATTTCATGTTGACATTTGGGGTCTGAGTCATGTTCCTGGTCATCAGAGACACATGTTTTATATTGTTGTTGACGATTTCCGTCTGTCATGGGTATTTTTATTGAAAAATAAATCTGACGTAGGGGATGTGAAAAACATTTATCAATGAAGTACAGAATATTTTCTCATCTTCTGTGAAATTTGTGAGAACTGATAATGCTTTGAAATTACGTACCCATGCTTTAACACATTTCTTTTCATCCCGTGGTATTATTCATCAAACGGCATGTGTTTACATTTCTCAGCAGAATGGTGTTGCAGAGAGAAAGCATCACCATTTACTTGATGTCATTCAGACGCTTCTCATTCAGAGTTATGCCACACATTCATTTTGGAGTGATGTTCCTACGGCATGTTATCTGGTAAATCGTATGCCCTCGTCTGTTGATGCAAAATGAATATTCGGCGACGGAAAATAAAATATTTTGATGGTGGAATTTTTGGTGGAGAAAAAATAGAGGACTTGAGGAGAGAAGCTCGTCGGAAAAACGAGATTTTTTGGAAAAGAGAATCGCGAAGATCGCGTAGGGGAGGAGAGAGACGAGAGAGGAATAAATTGGAGGGGTTGAGAGGAGAAGCTCGTCAGGAACACGAGGGGATAGAGAAAAGAAACGTGAAGACCACGTGAGGGGAGAGAGAGGGAGGGGGGAGAGAGATAGAGAATAAAATCTCAATTTTCCAAATCATTGAACTTACTAAACAACTAGTCTATCATCCCTTTATATAGGAGGGATGAGATTACAAAAATAGAAACTCAAATTCAAACTAATTATCCTAATTTGACTCTAACCGACTAATTTGAAATTCAAATTGAAACTAACTACTTTAGAGATCACACACGATCTCTTATTTTAAAATAAAATTACGACGACTCAAAATAAACGTAAATAAAATTAACGGATAAAAAGTAGATAAAAATGCGGCCCTATTTCTCCAGTTCACGATGCATCAATTCTCCTCCGCTTGAAAATTCGTCTCCCGACGAATGATGGTCTTTCGTCGCATGTCGGCGCGAACGTCTGGACGGATCGTTAGATCGTGAGGACGATCTGTAGGCCATGCTCTGATACCAATTGATGCAAAATGAATATTCAGCGACGGAAAATAAAATATTTTGATGGTGGAATTTTTGGTGGAGAAAAATAGAGGACTTGAGGAGAGAGTCTCGTCGGAAAAACGAGGGATTTTGGAGAAGAGAATCGCGAAGATCGCGTAGGGGAGGAGAGAGACGAGAGAGGAATAAATTGGAGGGGTTGAGAGGAGAAGCTCGTCAGGAACACAAGGGGATGGAGAAAAGAAACGTGAAGACCATGTGAGGGGAGAGAGAGAGGGGGGAGAGAGAGATAGAGAATAAAATCTCAATTTTTCATATCATTGAACTTACTAAACAACTAGTCTATCATCCCTTTATATAGGAGGGATGAGATTACAAAAATAGAAACGCAAATTCAAATTCAAACTAATTATCCTAATTTGACTCTAACCGACTAATTTGAAATTCAAATTGAAACTAACTACTTTAGAGATCACACACGATCTCTTATTTTAAAATAAAATTACGACGACTCACAATAAACGTAAATAAAATTAACGGAAAAAAAAGTAGATAAAAATGCGGCCCTATTTCTCCAGTTCACGCTGCATCATCTGTCTTGGGTGAGAAAATTCCTTTCTCCGTATCTTTTCCTGAGAAGGAGTTGTTCTCACTTACTCCTCGTGTCTTTGGTTTGTTGCATTCGTCCACTAGTTGGCTCCAGGTCCTGACAAGCTCTCTCCCAAGGCTGTCAAATGTGTGTTTGTTGGGTAATCAAGAACCCAAAAGGGATACCGGTGTTATGATTTGTTGTACAGGAAGTATTATATCAGTGTTGATGACACTTTTTTTGAGTCTGTGATGTATTTTCCTCCTACAAGTGACAGGTTGGCTTCATCAGACTCTGATGATGAGGTTTACATGTCACCTCCTATGAGTCCGTCATCTCATATACATGTGCCCTGACCACCACCACCACCTCCTCCTCCTTCTATCCAGTCATAGGTGCCCATTGTTCCACCATTTCCAAAACTCTATATCCGTCGACCTACCTCTGTTCATGGTCATCGCCCAACATCCAACGCATCCCAGGTTTCTTCTGATAACATGATTTCTAACGATGGATATGGAGATATATCTGCATAGAGATCAGTGCAGGAGACTAGCACACGAATGGAGGAGGCTCCTAATGACATGGATATGCCCATTGTAGTTCGGAAGCAAAAGCGTACTTGTGCTTAAGATCCCCTTGCTTCTCAAGTTTCTTTTCATCGTCTACAGAGCAATTTCAAATATTTGCAGTTGCTCTATCTGTCGTGGAGAATCCACGAAATTATCAGGAGGCCTTGAAGGACAGTCATTGGTGTTTAGCTATGGAGGAAGAAATGGCTGCTTTGCAATCACGTGGCACCTGGAGTTTGGTGCTTGCTCCTTCTGGGGCCTCTATTGTCAGTTGCAAGTGGGTGTTTATCGTTAAACATCATATGGATGGGAGGCTTGATCGTTACAAGGCAAGATTGGTGGCACGAAGATTTACTCAGACCTACAGTGTGGATTATAAGGACATGTTCTCTCCAGTTGCACGTCACTCGATTCTACATATACTTCTTTCAGTTGCAGTGGTACATGATTGCTCTTTGTTTTAGCTGGATGTTAAAAATGTATTTTTGTATGGAGATATACATGAGGAAGTATACATACAGCAACCTCCAAGGTTTGTTGCTGAGGGGGAGTGCCAACAGGTGTATAGACTCCACAAGGTTATAAAAAGCGGTATGTGATATTCAGTCGGTAGGGTCACTGATTACTGATTAAACGGTATGCGGGAGTTTAAACGGAAATTAAACAGGTTATGCGGTTTTGCATTTTTAATTAATAAAAAAATTATTGCATATATATAATTAATAAAAAAAAGTATAAATAAATAATTACTAAAAAAAGTATAAATAAATAAGAAAATAATCATGGATTCACAATATAAATCAAATATTGTCAAATTCAAGGAATGTTTCATCCAAATTTCAAAATAGATAACATAAACAACAAAAATTCATAGTCAATGTCGAAATAGACAACATAAAAGTCATGGATAATGGTGATCCTTTGAATAAAATAGATCAATGCATTTAAAAGGTTGTTTAAGACCGTTTAAAAGGCCGTTTAAACAGTCATTTAAGACCGTTTAAGCGTTCTGGCCGTTTATGGGTCATTTTTTATTAAACGATGCGGTCGAGCACCGCATGTGTTTAAATGACCATTTAGACCGTTTTTTTTGCATCCTTGAGAATCCATAAGGCAATATATGGCCTTAAGCAAAGTCCAAGGGCATGGTTTCAGAAGCTCTCGGATCTGATTGAAAGGCATGGGTTTAAGAGGTCAAATGCAGACCATTCACTGTTTATGCAGAAGACACCTAGAGGTAATGTTGTTATCATGATTTATGTTGATGATATACTTGTCACATGAGATGATGTGCATGGGATAAAGATGGCAAAAGAATTTCTAGGTCAACGGTTTGTTACTAAGGATATGGGTACCTTAAGGTACTTCTTAGGGTTAGAATTTGCTAGGAATTCGCAGGATCTAGTGATGACCCAAAGGAAGTATGTTACAGACATGCTTGTTGAGATGGGCATGATTGGGTGTCAATCCTCTACTACTCCTTTTGATCCTAGCATGAAGTTATATGATGATACCTATGATGTTGATAAGAAGAGATATAGAGAGATAGTGGGCAAGCTCCTATATGTTACTACTACTAGGCCAGAATCGCCAGATATCTCTTTTGCAGTGAGTAGGGTGATCCAGTTTATGGAGCAGCATTGACAGGTACAAATGAATGATATATACATGATATTGAGATATCTAAAATCTTCTCCAGATGTTGGATTACTATTCAGGGAAGGAGCAACTCTTTCTGTTTCTGCATGTGCTAATGCAAACTATGCACGATGTCCTAAGGATAGGAAATCTACTCGAGCGTTTTATTGTTTGTTGGCAGTTCTCTTGTTTCGTGGAAAAGCAAGAAACAAACGGTGGTGGCTAGATCAAGTGTCGAATCTGAGTATAGGGCTATGACACAAGCTAGTACATAAATGATGTGGGTTCGAGCAATATTAGCAGACTTGCATACACACACATACGCACACACACCTCTACCCATGCAGTTACAATGTGATAATCAGGTTGCCCTATTCATTGCAAACAACCATGCATTCCATGAAAGAACGAAGTATATTGAGGTAGACTACCGTTATACTAGAGATATGATTCAAAAGGGCTTGACTTCTACCTCTCATGTTAGTTCAGGAGAGCAAATGGCAGATATCTTTACCAAGGCATTGCTTAGAGGATCATTTCAGAAGTGTTCGTCCAAGCTGAGCATGATCGACATCTATGCTCCATCTTGAAGGGGAGTGTAGAGATATTTCTAAATACTCTGTGTACTTTTTCTTTATTTTATTTCTTTGTATCCATCTTATGTAATTTACCCATAGGTCTCTCCTATATATAGGAGGGCCTAGGGTTATCATGAATAATCATCTTTTTTTATTTTTCCCAACAGAGTGGGATGAAACCACGGGTGAAAGCCTCTAAGACTAGCTATTACATTATGTTTCTCAACAGTTACAATGGATGTGGGGCTCTTTAAATAGTCTCACCAAGACACCAAAGTCCCATCACTCGTCCGTGTGGGACTAACAACTCCCATTCATAAAGGCCCGATTACACAACTATCTCAACACTCCCCCTCAAGTTGGAGCATGGAATGCTCAAATTGGACAATACAACACACAAGCCGAGTACATATATCCATTGCTTCTTATCATGCTTGCGATTAGGGTAATCTACACCTGTTGTTGATGAGCCCTTGAAGCTCTGGATATGGAAGATTGAAAATGGATCTCTTCAACAGGGATCGTTGCGAGTATAGCCACCATATGATGATCTGAAGGCTTCAATCACGAAGCCATTGCAATGGGTCTCTCACAACGACAACCTCGAATTGGGCATCTCCCATACTGGCTCAAAGAATGGCATATTTACTCTGAAGTCTCTGCTCTGGAGTCACCAAGGTTTATAGGTAGAGGAACGATGCGGAACAACTTGCCATCAAGATCTAGTCAATCGGTGGTATCGAGATCTCTAAACCTCATCATGGTGATGGGAATGACTTCCATTGATGATTAGGTTAATCTGAGTAAGTTGAAGAAGTGACGATCTTCGAGACTTCTAGGATGCTGGAGAAATTTGTGGTACACTAATCGGGTTTTAGACCCTAGAATCGAGTCGGATAACCGAACCAATGGGCCTGAAAGAATGATTGATCGATCCAGCTTGTTTTGGATCTATTCTTGTGGTTGGTTCATGCCTTGAGATTGTTACCTCTCATTATTTGCACCCCACTTTTCTAGACGCACACGAGGTCGGCTAGGAGAGTAGTAGTCTAGTAGATGTCATGTGCATGTTGCCACCACATTATCAGCATGGTGCGAAGGCAAAGAGTATCTTGCTCTTTGCATGTTCATCTTGATCAATTTAATTGATGTTAATGGTCTTCTGATCAGAACAACTAGTCAATTATCAGTGGTTGCTTGACAGAAGAACCTAGTCGATTACCAATAGATGTTCAATATACGACTAGTTGATAAAAGCATAGCAGAAGACTAAGTTCGAGGATCCCCGGTGCATGCAGCTTGATGACAAGCTATAGAGGCAAGCTCATTACACGCAAGTTCGCAAGGATAACTCATTATCTTTGAGTTTACTTGTTCCCTCCGACATCTCTTTTTTATTGATGAGAGTTTGGATCTTTCCATCATATCGGTTCCGATTGTTTATTCCATTCCTTGATGAGAAGCATGAAAAACCATCGGATTAATGAAGCAGATACATTCCATTCTCCACTGACAAATATGAAAAGCGGAATTGCCACAAACTTATCTACCCTCTCCATGAGTCCAAGTTGAGGGAAATATGGAAAGTTGAGGTCTCATAAACTTCCTTACGAAAGAAAGCTGGGAAGTAGAGAACATGTTAAGGGAGGACAAGAGAAGAACAGAAGATCTTACTAGCTTATAAAGAGAGAGGAAAGCAGCATTTTCCAATAGTCGAGAAGAAAGTGCGTAATCACTTAACAATGCCAGAATTTCCTCGTGCCTAGTGCCTATCCCTTACAGGAGCGACCCCATATCTTCGACATGAAAAAACTTGTTCTCCCATGTGCCGATTGTATCAAATAGCGATCTAAGGTTCACATCTAGATTTTGGAGCTTACAAAATGTTATGGGCTGAAGAGAGAAAGACAAGTCTGATGAGGGGATGAGTAAGGGGCATGATCCAACTTGGTGGCCATGTCTACAAGAGCATGTTTGATTAGTCTAATACAAAGGTCAAACGGGTATTCACACGAGAGGAACAAGTATGACAAGTGGGAGATGACAATCAACCAAGCAAGTTGAATAGAATATCAATGAATGGATTCACTTTACCCGGCAAGGGCATAGTTTCTTTAATTCAACGAAACAAAGTGATCACGCACAATGTCTACAAAAGCATACTTGATCTGTCTAGCATTAGAGTATGATGAGATTCAACCAAGCAAGTTGAAAAGAATATCAATGAAGGGCTTCATTTATCCTAAGGCAAGGACACAAGTTCTTTAATTCAATGAAACAAAGTGGTAACGCATCATATACTCATCTCAGAATGGCACACATAGTGCATACATAGTGAGTCAAGTAGAGATTTGATTCATCTCGGCATTCTATGTTATTTTAATACGTTCAAGCAAGTCCAATCCCAGAGTGTTCCCAATCTCGATAGTTCAAGGCTTCGAGTTGTCTTCCCGTCTTGACTACATATATGCTTACAACGATTTACTATCTAAATCAGCTAGCTAACTTTTAACCTTTAACCTCACTTATTACACCTATAAGAAAATTATACGTATTGTCACCATATTCATGATAGTTAACCTGCCATAGCTAATTTCGGGTTCCCCCCTCATCCAATTCCTAAAAATAAGATTCATCATTTCGGAGAAATCAAAAGGGGAAATGTTTTATCAATTCGATCCAAAAAAGTGGCGAGTGCGCATTTGCTTAAAACATTTCCCAAGTGATTGTTTTACATCTTTGAGCATGCATGGATCCTTTGATTAGTTCCTGACAAAAATCTTATTGTGTGGTTCACACGTCTTTCTTATTCATCAACTAGATCAAAGCAACTGATCAAAATTACCAATGGTTGTTGGCAAGTGTTGGAGAAAAAATAAGAGTGCTTGTTATTTATGAGAACCCTAGGCTCTCTTATATAGTAGAGAGGCCTATGGGTAAATTACATAAAGTGGAAAACAGAAAAAGATAATAAGAAAGAGATACCTATGGAATATGAAAATACGAATATCTTCACACTCCCCCTCAAGTTGGAGCATAGATATCAATCATGCTCAGCTTGGATGAACACTTCAGAAATGATCCTCTGGGCAGTGGCTTGGTGAAGATGTCCGCGGTTTGTTCTCCAGAGCTGACATGGGAAGTAGAAATCAGGCCCTTCTGAATCATGTCTCTAGTGTAATGGCAATCTACCTCAATATGTTTTGTTCTCTCATGGAAAGCATGATTATTTGCAATGAATAGAGCAGCCCGGTTATCACAGTGTAACTCCATAGGTAGAGGAACCTCTACATATAGATCGCATAGCACTACCCGAACCCACATCATTTCTGTGCTTGCTTGGGCCATAGCCCTATATTCCGATTCGACACTTGATCTTGCTATGACAATTTGTTTCTTACTTTTCCAAGAAACGAGAGAAGTACCAACAAATATTGCAAATCCCTATGTTGATTTCCTATCCTTAGGACAACCCGCATAATCCGCGTCAGCATATGCGGATACAAAGAGTGTCTTCTTTCTTGAATAGCAATCCTGAGCCTGGAGATGATTTTAAATATCTCAACATCATGTGTATTGCATCCATATGTACCTGTCGAGGTTGCTCCATGAATTGACTCGTTCGACTCACTGCAAATGCAATATCCGGCTTGGTAATTGTAACATAAATGAGTTTTCCAACCATCTCTCTGTATCTCCTCTTATCAACTTCATCTGTATCATCATCGTATAGCTTCATGCTAGGATCCATAGGAGTCGTGGAAGGCCGAAATCCAATCATGCATGTCTCTGCAAGCATATCTGTAACATACTTCCTTTGGGTCATCACTAGACCCTGTGCATTCCTAGCAAATTCCAACCCCAAGAAATACCTTAGGGTGCCCAGATCCTTAATCACAGATTTACTGCCCAGAAAATCTTTCGCCATCTTGATTCCATACGCATCATCTCCTGTAATAATAATATCATCAACATACATCATGATAGCCACGGTACCTCTAGACATCTTCTGCACAAACAGTGAATGGTCTACATTTGACCGCTTGAATCCATGTCGTTCAATTAGGTCTGAAAGCTTCTGAAACCACGCTCTTGAACTCTGTTTAAGGCCATACATTGCCTTATGGAGTCTACAAACTTGTTAACCCCCCCCCCCTCAGCAGCAAACCCCGGAGGCTGCTGCATATAGACCTCCTCTTGGAGATCTCCATACAAAAATGCATTTTTCACATCTAGCTAGAATAGCGGCCAATCACGTGCTACAGCGACTGAAAGGACACTTAAAGTAGAATGTCAAGCAATTGGAGAAAACGTGTCCAAGTAATCAACTCCATAGGTCTGAGTAAAACCACATGCCACGAGCCTTGCCTTGTACCAATCAAGGCCGCCATCTGCATGATATTTAACAGTAAAGATCCATTTGCAGCTAACAATAGACGCTCCGGAAGGAGGGGGAACAAGTGTCCAAGTGTCACGGGACTGCAATGCGGCCATTTCTTCTTCCATAGCAAGCCGCCATTTGCTATCTTGCAGGGCCTCCTGATAATTGCGTGGAATTTCTACTGCAGATAGAGTTGCTGCAAATCTCTGGAAATAGCCTGTAAAACGATGAAAGGAGACCTGGGAAGCAATGGGATAGGAAGCACACGTGCGCCGCTGCTTTCTAATAGCTATAGGCACGTCCAAATCTCCATCATCTGTATCCTGTTGTGTTCCCTGTATCAATAGTTCCTCAGACTCATTGTTAGAAATCAAGTTATCGGAACCAACCTGAGGGCTGTTGGATGACGGGCCATGACCTTGAGCAGAGGAGGACCGACGAGTATAATGCTTTGGTAACGGGGGGACAACGGTCACTGGAGGTGGTAAAGGTGGAGGTGAAGGTATGACAGGAGGTGGTGATGGAGATGGCACCGGCAATAACTGACTCACGGGAGGTGGTGGCATGAATATACCTCAGTATCATAATGAGAAGTAGCCAACTGTCACCTGTAGGAGAGAAAAACATCACAGATTCAAAAAATGTGACATCTGCGCTAACAAAATATTTTCGACGCAGCGGATAGAAGCAACGATACCCCTTCTGTGTCCTTGAGTATCCTACAAACACACATTTGATAGCCTGGGGAGAGAACTTATGAAGACATGGTCCCAACCGATGGACAAAACCAATGCAGCCAAATAAACGGGGTGGAAGTGAGAACAACTCCTTCACATGAAAGGCTAGAGAGAGAGAGGAGATTTCTCCCCCAAGACAGACGAGGGCATGAGATTAACTAAGTAGCAAGCTGTTAGAACCGCATCACCCCAGAACGAGCGTGGAGCATGACTCTGAATAAGAAGGGTTCTAGTAATATCCAATAGATGTCGATGTTTCCGTTCTGCAACACCATTTTGTTGTGACGTGTAAGCACATAAAGTTTGATGAATTATGCCACGAGAGGAAAAGAACAAGGACAGAGTTCTAGTACAAAACTCCAATGCATTGTCAGAACGCACAATTTTCACAGAAGAAGAGAAAACATTTTTAACTTCATTGATAAACATTTGAATCACATCTCCTGCTTCATATTTATTCTTCAATAAAAACACCCAAGACAAGCGAGAAAAATCATCTACTGCAACCAGATAGAATATGTGTCCCTGGTGGTCAGGAACACGACTTGGACCTCAAATATCAATATGGACTAACTCGAACAAGGAGCCATTGATCCGACTCTAACGACTCGGGAAAGTAGACCGATGATGCTTTCCCAACTGACACACTTCACATTGGAAGGATGACTTCGGAGAAATCTGGGGCAAAATACGACTCATCTTCTGAAGAGGGAGGTGACCAAACCGGAGATGCCAGATATATGGAGAGTCTGATCCTGTAGAATGGAGAGATGCACCGACATAAGGAGTATGGATCAGACGATAGGGACCAATCTGTTCACGGCCATAGCCAATCACGTTGCCCGAGGGTATGTCCTGAAATGATGAGTCAAAAATAGCTCGACAGTTTAAATCCTTTGTAATCTGGTTAATGCACAGCAAATTCATAGAAAAATCAGGGGCATATAACACATTCTGCAATCTCAAAGAAGTTGTTAAATTAATCTCCCCCTGTCCTGTGATCGGGGAATGTGTCCCATTGGCTATCACCACAGTTCATCCTGAAGAAACAGGTCTATATGAAGTGAGTTGTTCCTTCTCCCCACAGAGATGATGTGTCGCTCCAGAGTCCATAATCCAGTTCGTAATCATAGATCCACCACAAGATGTGAGAGCATGAGAGCTACCTGGCGTACTGGTCGTGGCAGGTGAACTGGCAGAGGCAGAGACGGCCGCATCTGACTGACCTTCAGGAGTTGTATCAGGAGGCATAATATTCCTCAGTCTTGCAACCAAATCATCGAATCGCAGGTCCAATGAGGAAGGTGCAGGAGACTCAACTTGCTCTGCTACCCGAGCTGATGCAGGAAAGCCATGCTTTGAGTAGCATGTGTCTTCGGAGTGACCAGGTCGACGACAGTAACTGCATGGTTGACGAATCCGACCCCCACGATCCCGAGGGGCCACGACCACGAAAGGTAGAGGAGCCACCTCTACCCCTGGAGGATGCCATCGTTGAATGTGTCTGGCTGGCAGTCGAGCTAGGGACAGTGATTCGGCTCAGTCGGCGAAAAGCTTCCTCCATTGGAGGAACAGGCATCGTACCCTGGAGGCTGCCATCTAAAACCGGGCAACATCGTACTCTGGATCAAGGGCAGCCAGGAATACACCTACCATGGTAGCGTTTCTGTACGTCTTCTGTTGTTCTGGAGTGGCTGTCAATGGCATGAAGCTATGGAGCTTCTCAAACATCCCTCGTAGGGATGTGTACAATGAGTGAAGAGGGCGCCCATTCTGCTTGATTGTAAAAATATCATGCTGCAGCTGAAGTATCTTGGTCTCGTTCCGCGCCTGTGAATATGTTGTCGCTAGAATATCCCTCATGGCCTTGGCCGTGGGCTGATGTAGTACATCGTTGGCGATTTTTATCGCCAACGTCCCAGATAGCCAAACTTTGGCATACGCATCATCTGCCTCCTACGAAGCATGCACCCCAGTCTTCTCCATCGACTCCTCTTCGGTAAGAATATGTTTCTTACCATTCGACTTCATCAGGCTCATGAACTGCATGGTCCAGACCTCATAATTTGTCCCATCCATTTTCACAATAGGCGTTGGACCTCTGAATGCGCCAGTGGCGGGTACATCAACCTTGTTCTCAGACATATTGCTGAAAGGAGACTCCTACGGGTGCGAGAGATCAACGTTTGTGTGTCTACACAAACATATATGGGTTTGGATGCACGTGTAGACTTATGCACACCAACCCATCAACCAACAGTCAGAACCGAGGAGGTATACGAGCGCGGGACAGCTACCAATGCACGCGGTGCGCGCAAGTCGAATGCGTTGTGCACGTAGAATGAGTGCGCGGTGCACATGGTGTGCGTGTGCTGTGCGCGGAAGGCTTGCACTGTGACCTTGCTGTGGAGACCCGCAAGGCAGCGGCGCCGGCGAGAAGGCGAGGGCGCGCACGCGAACCGAGGAGGCAGTGCCGAAGAGGAGATGCGACGCCGGAGAGAAGGCGACGGCGCGAGGAGAGGGTTGGAGGTGGGGTTAGGGTTTCTAGGGAATCGAGAACTCCGGTCTAGGACCGCCGCTCTGATACCATGTTGGAGAAAAAATAAGAGTGCTTGTTATTTCTGAGAACCCTAGGCTCTCTTATATAGTAGAGAGACCTATGGGTAAATTACATAAAGTGGAAAACAGAAAAAGATAATAAGAAAGAGATACAGATGGAATATTAAAATACGAATATCTTCACAGTAGCATAAGTCGAATACCAACAAACACTTAATAGGAGCAAGCAATCGATTGCCAATAATTGCTTGACATACGATTGGTCAATTACTAGTGAATGAATGCTGGGTATGCAACCAGTTGATTACAAATAATTTTTTGGTATGTGGTTGGTCAAATAGCAGGATATGCTTGAAAATGCAATGAGTTAGACTACCAACAGTCGCTTGTTTAAAAAAACTAATCAATTACTGTGTTACTCTGTATACGACTGGTTAATTACGATAAACCGCTAGATTGAAACATCGAATCGAATAGCAGCAGACACTAATTAGATCGATGGTCTTTTAGCATTGATAATTGTTCTTACAACGTGCGTCGAGGCGATGAGGCACACACCCTTGAGCAACATCATTGAGGCATGCATCTCGAGGCGATGAGGCGATGCCTCAGACCTTATCTAGTTTGTCATTTGTTTCTGCTATATATTCTTCTATTCTCTTTGATTGTAAGCCTTTCGACTTCCGTAGACAAGTAGTTTCAAGTTCTATTTATGTTGTCCACAGCATGTAATTTACTCAGTGGGGCTCTCCTCTATATAAGAAAACCCTAGGATCTCTTGAATAATACAGAATTATTTTTCCACCAACATGGTGTCAGAGCAACAGTCCTAGATCGGAGTTCTCATACCCAAAACCCTAACCCTACCCACAACCTCACCATCGCCCCTCGCCACTGTCGTTGCTGCTCAACACCAGCCGACACTGCCGCCGCTCATCCGTACGGGTTCCCTGTTGCTGTAGAGAGGTCGCTCCGCCTTCTCACCTCTCCTCTGTGGCCCCTAGCTTAGCTAGGGTTGTGTCGTAGCATCATGAGGAGTTCTAGGGTACAATACTAGTGATCGAGTGGTCACATATGGTCTGATTTTAAGGATTCCAAGTTGATTTCAGATTTGATAAATCATCCTCTCTTGCCCTAGGACTCCCCTCATATTGTTGGGGATGGTTGCATCTTGAGTATACACCTGCAATCAATTCCCTTCATGCCTGTGTAGACAGGTTTTTCCTTGATTTATCAGCCTCGATCTTTAGATTCAGCATCATGTTGGAAAATAAGGTTGATACTTCCTCCACAAGCACCTTTCGAGATCCGATGTCAACAGTCAAGATGGAAGGAACAAACTACGAACTATGGGCCATGCAATTCATGAGCATGATGCAATTTGCTGGTAAAAAGCATATTCTTACCGAAGAGGAGTCGGCTGACAAGACTGGGATAAATGCCTCATGAGAGCCCGATGATGCATATGCACGCGTATGGTTGGTTTGTACATTAACGATAGAGATCGCCAATGATGTTCGGCATTAGCCCACTGCCATGGCAATGTAGGATATTCACGTTGCTACATATTCACAGGCAAGAAACGAGACAAAGATCTTGCAGTTGCAGCATGACATATTCAATATCAAGTAGAATGGACGATCCATGCATTCTCTATATACATCTCTTCGAGGCATGTTCGAAAAACTTCATAGCTCCAAGCCTCTTACAGCTACACCTAAGCAGCATAAGGAGTACAGGAATGTCACAAAGGTTAGCGTCTTCTTAGCGACTCTTGATCCAGAATATGAAGCCGCTCGGTCACAGATTCTGACAGATGCTACTATTCCTCCCATGGAAGAGGCATACCGTCGTCTTAGCAGGATCATTGTTCCGTCGTCCACTAAATCACAGACCTCCTCTACGATGGATGCATCACGTGATAGAGGACGTACTTCACAGCATAGGGCTCCTGACGATAATTGAAACTAAATTGACCCAAATATTTTTAGAAATAACACGGCTTCGATTCAATATGCATGTATATATGTATGTATCAGCAAAAGCATGTATAAATGTGTGTGAAGCACTGCTGGGGCTGGGCGACGGTGTCTAGATGGCGAGAGGGGCACCACCAGGATGGGCACCATCAAAAGGGCCAACGACAGAGCAAGGTGTTGGTGGTGTGAGGTCGTCAGCGTGGGGGGTTGGTTAGTGGAGGGAAGACTCGTGCTTTGGTAAAGGATCGTCACTCTGATACCATATGGAGATAGAATAACGAATTACATCCCAAGAGTTCTCTTATATAAAGAGAACTCTTGTTAGGTAAATTATATAATAGAGATGAAAGGAAATAAAAATACATGAAATAGGAACAGATAAGTTATCTCTTGTTATAAAACGAAGAACTTGGAAGCGTAATCAGAGATAAAGAATAAACATGAAAGAATACCGTGATTTTTACGTGGAAACCTACTCCCTAATGAACGGGATGAAACCACGGGAGAATGCCTCAAAGGGTTGACGTTATATTTAACTTTCTCTAATCCGATACAATGGGTCTGGGCTTCTTATATAGCCCCCACTGATCCTCCAAGTCCCACAATTGGTAGATGTGAGACTAAACCACTGGATGTGGTAATTAGACCCTGTAGCGATCCAATTACTCATCTAAACAAGTGACGCATATACTTCAACACTCTCCCTCAAGCTGGAGCACGCAATGCTCAGCTTGGACAAACAGAAAGAAAATTCAAACTCACACTACAGACAATATCAACTCAACGCAAACCCAACTGTCAGTTGATGTCGAGGATGTTACTTCTCATGTCATGCAGGTGAGGAGGAAAAACGAGCTGAAGTGTGAGTCAAACTGGGTCTCCTCGTCAAAGAAAATGTGTTACATAATGTGCCTGTCAGAGTCACTGAAACTGAATGAGTCTCCTCGTCGGAGTATCCTGGCCTACCACATGTAGAAGTCCGAATCATGTGGACAACTGCTCCATCTCTGAAGGGTCGAACTGAAAAGGTCGTGGAAAACATACTCGTCGGAGTCCATAGTCGCTTGAAAATAGAGTCTGAAAAGTCTCCCCGTCGAAGAACTGGATCTCTCCCACATAATGAATGGGATCTCTACTTAAGAGTCCCTATGAAACCACATGAAAACCCTAGCCCACATGCTATAGAGAATGGGATCTTTATCTGGAGCCCCTATGGATTACATGAAAACTCTGAGACCAAAAACAAAAGATGGAGACCAAAAAATCAATGATTGCATACATGTGTGCATCAACCTGGAGAATCGGAACCCATCTGAACGTCGAGTCTGAAAACTGACATGGAATCTGAACTAGAGAGTCTGGAGTCAGACCTGCAGAACTCTATACAATACTCCCACTTTCTCCCATACTTATCAGAAAATAATGACATCGGCAAAGCTGGGAGAAGACATGAAAAGATGGAGAAAAAAACAAATCCAAAAAGCTGACACAATTTTTTCCTCGACTCTCCCCCCTTTTTTAATAAATGAGCCATTCCAACTTCTTTTTACGGCTTTTCTTTCCTTTTTTCAACTATTTCCATTTTTTATAACCGGCTCCTTTTTTTCCGCGTACGTTTTTTTGTACGCACCTTTTAAAAAAAGAAATTCTCTTTTTTCTCGAAACACGGACTAAATAGGGCCAATTTGCATAACCCCTTTTTTTTAAGCAGCAGCCCACTAGGTGTGCTCTCTCCCTCTCCTCTTTCTCCCTTTTTTAAACCTAACCCGGAAGGGTTATCGAGCCCTTTGTATTATAGGGTTCCCTCGATTGGGAGCCCTCTAGTCAAGAAGGGCCTTTCTTCGGCACTGCCAAGAAGGAGTATGAGGGAGGCGCATGCTTAGGTATATACCGTCGCCTGGAGCATGGCGTGGCTCTGCCTGGGACTGAAGGTGGCGGTGTTGCTCAAGGTCCAGGAAAGTGGTATGCATATACGTTCGGACAGGTCACAGAATATTGAATAAGCGGTATGCAATGGCATATGCGGGGTATATGTGGTTCTACACGGATTTTCTAATTTTAATTTAAAAATAAATAAATATCTGTGAATAACATTACCACTGAATTTATGTATCTAAGTGGAGTTAAAAAAGATCTAAAAAATGATTGAGGTTAGATGGGTGTGTATATGCTTTTTAATTGCCTCATATTTAATCATAAAAATTATTTACCATAAAACTTCACATATTAGATGATTCGTTATAACGAAACTTCAAAATACATACATGCACTGCAAGAGCAAAACCTAAATCGGCATATATAAAAATATTCAACGATACATTGCATATACTCGTGAAAACAATACATGAGAAAAACATAAAACATCGTATATACATAATAGTATAATGCATTGCGATTGTATACAAATGCATGTCATATTCTTACAATTGAATGAAGGAAGAGGCAGAGCTACGAAATTAAGGACGTAAATAAGAATATTGAAAAGTTGGAGCTACTGGAGCAATATGAAGGGCATATGCGGGATATGCGGGGCATATACGGGCCATATGCGAGCCGCATACGCAGGGAGGGCGCATAATGCACTGATTCATGAAATCAGTGCGGTTTGCATGCCGCACAGGCATATGCGGCTGCATATGCGGTCAATGCAGTCGAGTTTATGAACACTGGTGCTGCTTGGAATTAGAGGTGGTGGTTCCACCTAGGGCAACGAGATCAAGAGCTGAGCATGAAGACTCCACCATCGAGTAGAGATTCACCACCTTCGAGCGGGGTGTCGCCCTGTGCACCTTCACGTGAGCAGAAGTAGATAGCAATTGCTTGGAGGCGGCCTCCTCTTCTCTGATCGAGGTTTTGCTATGTAGGATGGGGATGTCGAGGGGCTTCGGCGATGTCAATGATATCCTTCGATGAAGATGATGTTGTCATGTTTTTAACGGATGACCTGATGGGTCTGGTTGCCTATCGAGGCGGCCAACCACATGATTCACAATCATGAGGGAGAGTAGTGATGCCTACGTGGAAGGATAGGGCACCGCCTGGGACACGATGGGTTCCCTCACGTCGATTTGCTAGAGGATCGCGTGAAGGTGGCTCTTCTAGGAACTGTGCATCACAGGAGAGTTAGGGTTCAGTGAACCATATCGTAAAATCCTAAAGATTGTCGATCAGATCGACGTTGGTGTCGACAATTGTTGTGCAAAATTAGGGTTTCAACCACGCAGAAATTAGGGTTTCCATAAAAATCTTAGAACCGAATCTCGAATATTAAACATAAACAAATAGCATAGAAATCCTCAAGAACCGAATCAGCCCCGATACCATGTTATAAAATGAATAATACGGAAGCGTAATCAAGGATAAAGAATAAACATGAAAGAACACCATGGAACCCTACTCCCTAAGGAGCGAGATGAAAACACGGGAGAACGTCTCAAAGGGTTGATGTTGCATTCAACTTTCGCGGATCTGATACAATGGATCTAGGGCTTATATAGCCCCCACTGACCCTCCAAGTCCTGCAACTGGTAGATGTGGGACTAAACCGTAGGATGTGGTACTTAGACCCTGGAGAGATCCAACTACATATCTAAATAAGTGACGTATATACTCCAACATCTCTCAACAACAAGAAATTGAATGATGCATGCTCAAGCTACTCCACTTATGATGTAGAATTTTATGTCATTGTTCAAGCTCTCAAGAATTGTTGTCATTAGCTTATCCAATGTGATTTCATACTCAATTCTGACCACGGGGCCCTACTCTACCTATAATCTCATAAAACCCTTAACAAGAGACATGCAAAATGGGTGAGTTTCTTGCAAGAATACACATCTCATTTGAAGCACAAGGCCGGCATCAAGAATCGAGTGGTTGATGCTATGAGTCATCAAGCCCATTCGCTAGTAGCAGTTATTGCGAAGACCACAGGGTTTGAGCATATCAACGAGTTATATCAATCAGAAAAAGAATTCAACATGTTGTACCATGATTGTTTGAATCATTTGACAGATATGTATCTCCTACAAGATGGTTATCTTTTTCGAGGGTCACAACTATACATTCCAGCCACGTCCTTATGGGAAAACCTAATTTTGGAATTGCATGGAGGTCTTGGTGGACACTTTAATAATAACAAAACCTTAACCCTCCTACAAGAGAGACTTTAGTGGCCACTGATGAAAAGGATGTGACACATGCAGTCAAACGTTGCCAAATATGCCAACATTTTATGGGTCAAAAACAAAATTCTGGCTTCTACATCCCTCTACCTATTCCTGCACTCCCGTGGGAAGACATCATTATGGACTTTGTTATCAAGCGTCATCAAACTGTTAGGAAGGTGGGATGCTAGGAAGTTGGTATTTTTTTAAAATGCCCACCTGCATGGCATACCTCATTCATTTGCGTCCGATAGGGACATTAGGTTTTTACGCCATTTTTGTACAACCTTATGGCTTAAGTTGGGCACTCGTTTATAATACATCACTGCATACCACACCCAAATTGATTGCTAAACATTAGTAATAAATAGATCTTTGGGAAACTTACTTCGAAGTCTGGCCGGAGAACAACCCACTTAGTAGGACTTTGTTCTTCCCCATGTTGAGTTTGCATATAACAGTTTATTTTGTCGGTCTACCGAAAAAATATCCTTTTGAATGTTTATGGTTTTCCCATCCCCATCTCCTTGATCGAGTTCCCCTAGTTCATCATGGGTAAGCAAGTGCCACTACGAATGAGATGGATGACCATATCCATCGACTCTACCAAGAAATCTATACAAAACTCCTAAATACCTCCATTAAATATCAAACCCAAGCCAATGCCTCCAAGAGGAAGGTTGAGCTTAGGAAAGAGGATTTGGTTATGATATATTTTTAGAATGAGCAGAGAGAACCAACCACAAACTAAGCTCAAAAAACTTGTTCCTTTCAAAATCATCAAGAAAATTAGCCTGAATGCTCATGTATTGGACATGCTCCAGAGTTCAACACTTCATCTATATTTAACATATATGATTTGTATCCATATTTTGAGAAAATGCAGCTAGTCCAGAGCTCCCACTAATGAGATTTTCATCGACAACCACTGCAACTACAACTTAAAATAATGTTGATGTTATCCTAGATATTCGTGACTTGGCAACACATTATGGAGTTACTCGACGTTTCCTAGCATGATGGGCAGGATGCCGTTTGGAGGATAGTAAGTGGAATGAAGAGCATGACTAAAAGAGGCTTCATCCTGACCTGCAGAACTACTACAACGCAATCTTGCCGAAGCAAGACTCTCTTCAAACATGGGGCAATTGATGCAATTCATGCCCACCTGGAGGTGTCAAGTAGAATTTTGCCATGAGTTGTTTAGGAAATAGGCTGGATTGGGCTGGAGTAACCTGCTATGAATAGTAGTTGTTCGGATGGTTAGGGGTTCGAGAGGGTTGGAATGAGGAATGTAATGCGATCACATTTATTTATGATGGAATTCCAACCCAAGAACGCAGGAGGGTAAACCAGGTTACCTCAGGGTAGCCTAGTAACCAAACGAGCCCATAAAGTGTCACACGAGCCTCCTTGCAATTGATCTTTTATTATGTGATATTATTTTTTTTATTGTTTTGAGTCCGTAGTCTAGGGTTTTGGGAGGAGCTCCACAATCGTATAAAAGAAGGGTTGTGGAGGGAAAATATTGAAGTCGAAAATCACAAAAGACAAATACATTCAGGCCTTACCTTTTCCTCTCCCTAATACCCTTCCTTCCCTTTCTCCATCAATCTCTCCCAATCCTCTTGTTTCTCCTTTTCTTTCTTCCCCAATCTCCATCACCATCTTCATACCTTATCTCTACACCCTGCAACCCCATCGTCCTCAGCAATCCCAGCCGCCGACACCACCTCCCCCGTCACACAACCCCGTTACAACAACCGAAAACTCAAATGCCCTCCGCCACAGCAGTGTCGCCGCTCGACCCTTCCCCTTCCAACACATGTCAACACCACCTACCCGCCAACGTCTGTTGGCCGACCACAATAGCAACAAGTTCATTTGTCAGGTGCCTCTCTTCCTTCTCAGTCCTTGATTATCTTTGGGATTTCCTTATCGTGAGTATCTAATTGGTTCGGTTTGTCCCGAGTATGCTACTGGTTAAATATTAAATTGCATCGACATTATTTTTCCAGCATGTACCATTCATTTAATATTGGTTCTTGCTAGGGCTGTCAGAAATTTCTCAGGTTCGACATTCGCTCAGATTCAGCTCGTTAAAAGTTCGATTCAGATTCGATTCGAAAATAAACGAACCGAACCTGAACACGAGTTTAGGCTCGATTAAATAAACGAACCGAACCTCAAAAACATAGGTTCGCTCAGGTTGGGTTCGTTAAAAGTTCGATTATATACACACATACATTCATACATACATACATAAAAGTATATATACATACATATTGCATATATACAAGGAAAAATACATTCTATATTAACATAAGGGCATTCACTTATTTTTCCAAACCCATCCAGTCATCCACTCCCTAATTCCCTATTATCTATTCTCAAAACCCCACAAAACCCTCTCCTGCAACTGGTTTTTAGCTTTGAATGGAAACACATGCACAACATTTATTCTTAAACGAACCTTTAACGAGCCGAACCGAACCTTTATGAACCTTACCCGAGCCGAGCCGAACCTGATCACAGTTTTCATTTTATCAAGCCGAACCGAGCCCGAGCCTGGAAGTATGCTAAATGAGCCGAACCGAGCCTGAGTTAGTTCGCTCAGGTTCGGCTCGTTTACAACCCTAGTTCTTGCAAACATGGTTGATTTATTTGCTTTGTAGATTTGTTTGTCGGCATGTCGGCATCAGTTAAAGTATTATAATGGCAACGATATTGTTCCTCTTTTCCTTCATCTATGCTCGCAGCAATCAGCCCCATAAGTAATCTGCTTATTAATTTTGTTTGGGTATGCAAGGGGTTTGTAAACCCACTTAAATGGTTTGGTGGTAGTGCAGTGTGTCTACCACCCGAATGACCAGGGTTCAAATCCCCCCTTCGTGGGGGTTGCGTTAGGTAGTCGACAAGCAGCGTAAAAAATAGTCGAATCTTTCAACATGGATTTGAGCTAGAATCCATGTAGCCGACCCTACTTATAGTGGGAGAAGGCTTCGCCATTTTTTTATTCAAGGGGTTTTTGTTCTCACCCACCTGTAACATAGCATTTTCTTTGCATGTTTGTACATCCAGTTGGATCATTACAATATTATATTTCATTGGCATTCTGATACATTAGGATACTGGCCTCATAATGTATTAGATTGCATCAGTATCTCTCATAATAAAACGTGTTTTTTCTCATAGCAAAGTTCCATAATTCCCTAGAAAACTTAACGAGCTTCTATAGCAGTTCCATTAAGGTTCATCTTCCATCATCTTCCAAGAAAATTTATCAATCAACTTCACATTCCATAAAACCGTTGCATTGGTTGATCTTCTCTGCATATGGCCAAACAATCTTAAATGGCCCAGGTTATAACATATCTTAAACATTCCAATTATTATAATTTTCTCCTAAACTGGTAAAATGAAATAAATCTAAATGCCTGGCAAAAAAAAGCACAACTCACTATCAATAAGCGAGATGAACCAAATTTTCTTCCTTAGAAACGTGTGGTGAGCTAATAAAGAGCTAAAATTAGCTAAAACCTCTCTGAAGTAAGAGATTATCTAAGTTAATGAAAATAGCATTTGTTTTTACAAATCATTAAAGTAGCAATGAAGAGCACATAAAAGCAAATTGAACCCAGTCTGACGTAAATTTATTTTTAATTGTATAAATGCTAATTATGAAGATCAATAAAGAACTTCGCATTTTCCTCTTCAAGGCATCATTCTAAAGTATATTCACTGAAAGTCATGCGTGCACCTGCCTAGAAGAGAAAATCAGTTATCTTAGATTAACTCAAGTTCATAATTGCTAATCAGTGACAAGTTGGCATGTGTGTTCTGCTAATGATATTAATTGAACCCAAGTTAGTAAAGCAGTTGCATGTGAACAACTTCAATATGTATAGATAATACCTGCAGTAAGCTAGGAATAAGTCCAGCATATAGTGCTGGAACACCACCTTGCTCAATGATCTTGAAACAAGTGTCTAAGGCATTTAGTTGAGCAGATTTAACCTGCATCTGCAGTTTTCTCCTTACAACCTCAAATGGATAAGTAGCCGCTTCAGCACAACAACCAGCGATCGCTCCATAGAGGAGTGTCCTGATTGGACCCAACTCCAATTGGTCAAAGGCACTTAATTCTTGACCCTCCCGCTGTGCCAGTAAAGATCTTCTCTTGATCCCCTCAGATGAATGCAGATAAGCTGATTTTAGTATATCATATACACCATAAAAAACTGCACCTGATGGAGCCATACTTATGATAGAGGGCAGCAAACCCTTGTAAAGAGAAAAGAAGCCCTCGGTCTTAACCATGTGATGAAACACGCCAAAAATGCCACCCAAAGCTTCCCCTCCAGGGGCTACCATTTTTGTCCTGATCTGAAATACTAAAAAAACAGATTCAGACACCTGAATTACAGAGTAGAGAAGACTTGCTACAAAAGATTCAAAAGAAGTATGCATGCATGATTCATACCGTGTCCATTGGAATGCATAAAACAGTTGCAGTTATACCAGCAGCAGCACCAGCAATGAACCGCTCAAAGTTAGTAGTTTCTTCATTGCCAGATATTTTAAGCAATTGTTTCCTATATGCGTCGTATGCATAAAAATTTACTGCTTTAAAAGGAGCAGTGCGAAGAATATTGACGAAATTCCCTTTCCAAAATCCCTTTAGACCTTGAGTAGTAGCGATGCTTTGAATGAGTTCAAATAAACTTCTCTGTTCACCCCGAACTATGTACTCCAGCTTGAGCCTCTCAAGAGGAGCCACAAATGTCCTAAAACAAATTTAAAGCCATATTCAAAATGTGATATTTCACAGAATGAGTGTTTAAAAAAGAAATGTATCTTGGAAATAACTATAGAAATTATAATGGCTAACCCTACACCCCCAACCACACCGCCACCACATTTCCTTACAAAGCAGGGAAATGAATGGACTTAAGGGCCTACCTAGATTTCTTGCATACTTATAAAGCTGTGTCATACCAAAAACCTAGTGTTTCCTAAAAGTTGCACGAGATGGTAGTCAACATGTCACTAAATAAAGAATAAACAAAATTCTACTGACTAATCAATTTCTATTGTTTAGTAACTTCTATGTCAATTTGCTACATATTCTTTTTAATTATAAGATCATGTGTACTCGGTAGTAATGCAAATAACTTCTCATAAAGCTATCCAAATTTTCATATTAGAAAGCTTTCATAAGATAAATTGCTTGTAAGATTCATACCTAGCAAAGCAAGCAAGGTAAAGTTCAAAAAATAAACTAGAGTAAATGCAATTTATTCATAAGACTCATACTCATTGCAAGTGGGCATACTAGTCAACAAAGCTGATCAAACATCCAACTATTGCCTAACTACATAAATTGCCCGACTATGGCCAGCTAGATACACTTGTGTCGTGTATAGGGTGACGATCAATACAAGTGAGCCCGTCAGAAGCAGTGTTTTCATAGTAGACGTAGGCATGACAATGCTAGCCATCCAAAAGGATGGCAAAAACACTGATGATCAAGGAATGGAAATGATAGGGAATACACCAATAGGAAGTAGGTATTGGAAGGCCTTTCTGGTAGTGGCAAGTACTATTGTAAAAGTCGGTCAACTAGTCCGATTAGTCGAGTTGGTGTGGTGGTCGACTGACTAGTCGAGCGATTTCTACAAGGAGATATATATTTTTATTTTTTGCTTTGTAAACGCAAACTTATTCTAATATGTGTAATATTTTATTTAAGTTCAACTATTTTATTTCATTATGGTAGTATACAAAATATATAAAACATATGTGAATATATAAGAATATGTGTATAAAAAATAGTATATATATTTAAAATAAAAAAAATCAAAACCGACTAAAGACCGACTAAATCTGATTAGTCGCTCAACTGTTGATTAATCCTTAGTCAGTGACCCCACCGACCAAGTACTGACTACTAATTTCTGCAACAATGGTGGCGAGTGGAGAGGTCGGAGAGGAAGGGATCTCATGGAGATGGAGAAGTAGGTGGTAGTGGCGGAGTAACGAGGCCGTAACAGTGATGCTGTTGAGGAGGGAGGCAGTGATCTGGAGGTGGTAGTGGTGTTTGAGGCGGCATCAACGATAGTGTGGGGGAGCGCGCAAATGTATTTTCTTATTTTATTTTTTAGGGATAGCTTCCTCTTTTCATAGCAGAGGAGAGGAGAGATAATGGAAGAAGATGGAAGGAAGAAGAAGATGGTGGGAAACATAAAAAAAGGACGAACAAAAATGAAGTGAGACAGATTTAGCGGGAGGTGAAAGGGGAAGAATATTCATGAAAAAGAACAAGGTTGCTAGTTGATGAAGGTTCGAAAAGGGGAGTTGCTTGGGATGGTTGTGGGTAGTTTTGCTTGCTCACCTCCTTTTTGAAGGCTCTAATTTCTTCTAATTGCCAGATGAAATGAAGTGAGACGGATTTAGCAGGAGATGAGAGGGGAAAAATATTCATGAAAAAGAACAAGGTTGCAAGTTGATGAAGGTTCGAGAAGGGCAGTTGCCTGGAATGGTTGTGGGGTACTTTTGCGTGCTCACCTCCTTTTTGAAGGCTCTGATTTCTTCTAATTGCCAGATGAAATGAAGTGAGACAGATTTAGCAGGAGATGAGAGGGGGGAATATTCATAAAAAAGAACAAGGTTGCAAGTTGATTAAGGTTCGAGAAGAGGAGTTGCTTGGGATGGTTGTGGGGTACTTTTGCTTGCTCACCTCCTTTTTGAAGGCTCTGATTTCTTCTAATTGCGGGATGTTGTATATATTCAATCAAGGATAATGTGTATCCCTTCATGTGTAACAACAAGACGAAATTAACCCTTGTTTTTCCTCTAGTTGTCTTCTTCAAGAACATTGATGGATCGTCGATGCACAAGGACAACTTGATGGCCATATTTCAACACCAAATGACACGGTCAGAATTATACAAATAAATTTTCGGAGGGATAAGGAGGGAGAGACTAAAGATGAGGAGATGATGAACAGCATGCCAAGTAAGCAAGGAGAAAGAAGAAAGTGATGGAGGATCAGATCATCAGATTGGAGAGTTTAAGAGGATAAGGAAATATGGATATATCAAATTCAAAGAGTGATAAATTCACTCCATTCATTCATCTCCCACTCACAAATGTATGGGGTGGTTCCATGCAAAGCCAATACCAATCAAGAGACATGCCTATTGGGGCAAAATGAGCATCTTTAAATCAAAAGATATGTGCCTTCTATTTTAAAAAAATAAAAGCTAAAACAAGAAAAATATAAGAAAAAACTGATGCAAAAAAATAGAAAAATGAATTTGATAAAATATTTCATCTTGGATTGGGCTGCATCAGTGACACTGCCAAATCACTTATTGGGCTGCATCACTGACCCTGCCAAATCAAACAGAAAGACAGATTAATTGGGCTAGACATTCAGTTTTTGCATGGCTTTGCAATCTTTTCGTAAACAGATATGATGCAGTAAAGCATTGCAGATGGAAATAACATCAATTTCTGATTTATACCTTTTAGTTCACAAGTAAACTATGATTATGCAAGGAAAATTACATAATAAGCAAGTCTAAAATTGAAATGAGCCCATACAACCACCCAATAAGTTTGTGAAGATGTGTACTCAATTCCATATATTTAAGATGGAAAAGGATAGGTACAGAAGGACAAGCAATGTATTGTGAACTTTACCGGGAAAAAAGATATATGCACTCTACCACTTTACCACATTCCATTTTCACCAATGGAAAAGTTTTTTGTATTAGCTAGACTACATTTCTGCCTTCTTTGCTCGCTCTCAAACTTCAATTTGGTCACATGTTTATCTCATCATTGGTAGATCTTCTCAACAAATGCCTTCTATCAAAGTGTCACATCAATGAATATTTAAATTTTGAACAAAGTCAAAACCAATTCAAAAGTGGATACCACGTTTGGTGATATGTACATTTCCATAAATACCCAGCAAGTAATTAAACTAGGAAATCGCTTTTTTTCATATTAACACCCCCCCCCCCTTCAATCGTCAAGTGTTTAGATCCGAACATAAAATCCAAACAACATCCAGTAAAATCATCATATTATAAAGCACTTGGCTCAGAATCACAACATATCCTCCTGCAATCCCATCCAAAGATCAACCAACATTCAAGACAGCCATGGCAAACAGCACCGTAAAAACAGATCACACGCCTTTTCGACCAGACATTCGGAGCTAATAGAAGTATCTAACCTGGAGACCATAGCGGCAACTGCCCCGGCCCACAGGTGCTTTGTAGTATTCATAGCACGAACTCCAGCTCCCTCAGCCATCCCCTTCTTCTTCACCCCCTTCTCCGTAAGTCCACGCCCCTGCGTCCCAGCTTTTGTGGCATTCCCCTCCAACAACCCCACCGACTCCCTCACAAACCCCTCCTCTCCTTCCTTCATCGACAAACTCACACTAAGAAACGCACCTCCCGGCCTCCTCCTCCAGCAAGATCGCAGCTTCACCCCGCTGACTACCTTGCCGCCACCAGGAACCCATGCCGGCAGCCCATCGTACCCATGAGCATCCAGAAAAAGCCCTCCTCGACTAAACCCCGCCGTGTCCGCCGCATCCACCCCCAAGCTCTGCCTCAGCCAAAGCTCTACTTGCATCTTCGTCGGCTGTAGTGTCAGAATGGGGGCGGACGTTTTCTAGGGCACGCCATGGGGAGGGGAAGCTTAACGTGGAAGAGAGGAGGGAATGGGAATACGGTTCTTCTTGCGTGAGATGGTGGTGGTGATGTGACTGGAGGAAGAGCGGATGGAGTAGACCAAGGGAGGGGAGAGGAGATGGTGGTGGTTAGTTGCCATTGGAGTCCAAATACTCGTCTTGGGCAAATGGGTGAGCGCGCGTGTTCAGGAATAAGCGGGCGTTCAGGAGGATCCGTCCCAGCTCAAGTTGGCGTCCCAAATCAGTATATTTGATGCTGCTGACTGCTGGTGGGGTTGTTTATGCTGGTACCCCCGTATTCTCCACTGGTTAACTTTCGCGCCTCGTGTCCAGGATAGGAGATAGGACGAGTAGCCTAATGGCTACATGTATGCATGTTGAAAGACACACCTTGACAACCGGGTTCGTAGTTAAGGAAAAGGGTCACTTGAGGACAAGGTTCATGATCTTGATATCAATATTCGTATCGGTCAGTATTGCACATATCGGTGAAAATCTAAGAAGCGACTCGATAATATGATTTTTTGCAAAGTAAGATCATTGTAGTTCTTAAAACAATAAATAACATATATAATGCATATTGCATGTATAGAGATGGGTGTATTTAGCACATCATTACATATTATATCGCACATATCATATTACATAGGAAAAAATGGGGCTGCACCCGGGTTGCCCTCACGTTATTTTTCTGCATTTTTTTATTTTTATGAAAAATAAAATTATGTATATTCATCTATATATCCCTCCAATATGTCATTCGAATTTCGTCAGAAACAGAAACTCGTATACCATCCATCTAGAACATGTGATTTTAATGGTCTAAACATTGTTGTAATCCACATGTTCTGGATGGAGGGTATAGGAGTCTCCATTTCTGACAAAAATCGAATGGCATATTGGAGGGATATGTAGATGAATATATATAGTTTTATTTTGCAAAAAAATAGAAAAATACAGAAAATTGGTGCGGGGACAGCCCCATGAAACCATATTACACAATACCATGTTGAATGTTGAATGCTAAGAGGTATCAGAAAGGAAATGGTGGATATTAAACAATAATAACTATAGACATAAAGGAGGTGTATTTAGCACGTCCGCGTTATGTTATACTGCATATTTGATATAAAACAATTAGCCTGAATGACACCTAAGTGTTTGTTTGGTGTAGCACTAAAACAGACTAACTTATATAGGGAAAATTCATTTTTTTAACTTCATAAGTTTACAAGGTTGACTCTTGGCTTTATGAGAAGAATAAGTAGCACGATAGAGAAGTGAGGTTTCCTATTGATGAATCTCCATTTCATCACCTTTATTATATCATTTTAGCCTTAAAACCCTAGCTAAATGCATGTAAATATCATTATTTTGTATTCGTTATTTATTCTATTTATTGTATATAAAATATTATTTTTAATGTTGAAATTATAGAATAAATAAAAGAAAAGAAAAAGAATAAAATGCCAAAGGTATTTTACGACCTTAAACCCCGAGACCTAGGCATCTTGATCATTGGGACGATAAGGAATAAAGTAGGGGAATAAGGGCCAAAAACACAATAAAATTCCCAATTTATTTTGCCAAATAATTCAATTTTGGGACCAATTTTATTCTTTATTATTTATAAATCAAATAAATATTTTTTATACATGAAAGTTATAGATAAAAATACATAGAAAAATACAATATTATTTCACTTAAAAATAATATACAGTGTACATTTTATACTCTGAATAAGAATTCAAAATCCAAACTTCCCAGATACATATCTTCTCCTTATGAACTCAAAAAGTATCAAAATCACCTTTAATTGTAGAACTTATAATAAGCTATTGATGAAGGTTGGTTTTATTCAATTTGGAGTAAAGATGCAAAAGTCAGGCTTTAGACCTTTATTGTACAATATACTTGAATAAAATATTCATTTTATTTATTCTTTATAATTTTATATTTTTTATATTTTTATAATATTACAAATATTATTTATAATGAATGTGCATATTTAGAACAGAATAAGATCGTTAAAATACATTAAAATAAAAAAGATATAAAAATACATAAATGAATATACAATACTCATACATATATAATTAATATCCTTATTTATTTAAGTGTACATATTATCTCAAAAAATATAACAAAATGATTTTTATATATATAAAAATATACAAATTATGTACATGAAATAATAAAATAAAAAACGCAAAATAAAAATAAAATACTCAAAATAAAGATAAATGTACCTATAAACAAAACCCTATAAAGTAACCTATAATAAATGAACTCATAAAAATAAATAAAAATCATATTAAAATACTATAGAAAATACTAAATATTTGTTAACTTAAAATTATTTAATCCATTTACTCATTATTATTGAATTTCCAAATAATTTTGGGCCTCTTTTTTTCGGGTTGGTCCACATGGACCAACCAGATTGAGTCTACAGTTGATCCCGTCAATTTTTCTCCTCAGGCGTAGGTCTGTCACATTCAAGATGACCCCCCTTCTCCATTTTCCCCGATCGATACAATCATCGATTCGGGTTGATTCCTTCTCCACTTTTCTTCCTCGATCCTAGCTCCATCATGCCAGTGTGATTTTTCGATCAGAGGAACGTTGCATCAAGCCAACGACCTCGATCATCGTCGTCTGCCTGTCACCTGTACAAAAGTTCCACCCATTTTTCCTCAGACTTCTGAATCCCTTTTTGCCCATGTTTTGACTCCTCCTCTCGTGCTCCGGATCGAGGCTCATTGAAGGAGCTCTCTCCAGCCGATTGCAGCATAGAAAGGCATGGTAGGAGGGTGATTCCACCATCTTCGGTGGTGCTTCGTCGTGAGGTCCCCATCTCGCAGTCCATAAAAGATGCTCGAGGTCAATTTTTCTTGAGTTTTAGGTCAATTTTAGTTTCTATTTTTATTTAATGCAATTGGGTCTAGGTTTAATCATTCGCCTTAGCTTAAAAACCCACATTCACAATTTGTCGGAGCTCCACTACGGCGAACCATTTCACTGTCAACCATCGTGTACCCTCCTCACCTTCTGCCCCCATTTTCTTTCCTCACGCTTCTTCTATGCCGCACTGATGAATCCTAGTGGATCATTATTATTATTTATTTTTTATCCTTGTTTAATAAGAACCTCATGAGAAATATTCACTAATTCCGTATTTTTAAGAATAAACCAACATGTGTATAATTAACAGTATTTTTATTGTATTAAATTACTAACTTTTCTTGGTTTTTATATTTTATTATAAATTAGAATTAATTATTGTCTATATTTATTTTATATTTTAAAATAAATTAAAGATACAAAAATCTCAAAACCACAAAAGCAGTATTTTTACCCATTAAAAATGCTCCCAAAAATTCATCTTTGTGCAAATGACTTCTTTTGGCATTTTGACCAACATAAAACTTGTAGATCTCAATGACATCTACAACTTTTATGTTTTGACTTTTTTCTAATTCAACATTCTTTTATTTCTTTTTAATTTTTCTTTATTTTTTCTATTTTTGAATTTTCTGGTGCAACCACATGGCGCCCTCTGAGCCGCCCACGTGGTCGCACCTCTCTTCACCACCCAGCCTTCTCTCTGCCCTTGGATATCCTCCCACCTGCTCCAGTCTCAACCGTTCATCCCTTACTCACTCCCAGCCATAAGATCTCCCCTGAGATCTGATCCCATCCACCCACACCCTCCTGCCCCTCAGTCGTACGATCACCATTGATCCTACGATTCACTGATCTCAGCATCACTCTGCCTCTTGCAGTCGTTGGATGGTCCTCCAGATCGCATCCCAATCGCACACTCTCGCCTCTACCCTCACTGCTGATCGTCCGCCATGCCCAAACCACAGTCGTTGGATCACAAGATCCAAGGGCTCCACCTCATCTTCCACCTACAGAACGCACTCCCCTCAGCCGTTACACCTCATCAATGCCACTCCCCTTCCCATTTTAGTTCTGCCACCACAGCCTCTCTCCGCTCCATAGCAGCGCCCGCGCACCTTACACATCCCTCAACCTCATGTAACCCCCAAGATCCCCCTCCAATCAATCCACATCATCAATGTCGCCGTTGCAAAGCACCTCCATCTGTATGTCAACCCACCTTATAAAAACGTCACCTTCGAATCCTAGCAACCTCATCCATCCACTCCATGGAGGTTCGTCCTAGATGCCTTCCCCTCCTCGTGACAAGAGGAGGCGGAATTGGCAGGTGATAATGGTAGCCCTCCAAGTGATGACCCATTGCTGCCAAGGTCGTTCTGCGACGGCTCCGCCACCGTTGAGCACCTTGCCACGGCTGGGCGAGTCGTGCGAAGACCAGAGCTTCATCTGAAGCTCATCCCAAGCCATCTCTGACCGCCATTCTTCTCCTTAATTCCTATAGGTTAGTATTTTTATTTTCTTCGATATTTCTCTGCATTTTCCCATTGTCTACACCCAATTCCACAGTCGCCCGATCAGCTCCATGAAAATCCTGAATTTTATTCTTTTAATAATGTGGAATTAACGATTTCATTCTAGTCGAATAAATTCGAGTCAATCAAAATCACTTTAAGTAATTTATCAATTAAACGCAAGCGGTAATTTTTTATTTTACTTGGGCAAGCCCAAGGTCGAACTCAGGGAGGCAGATTTCTCCTTAGATTAATTTAAAGTCAATCTAGGTGTTAGGTTTTCAGGAGAATATTATGGTTTTTTAATGCAATAAAAAAATGCAAATACAATTCAGACCAAGTTCGAGGGTTCAATTGCATTTGGTATTTACAATAAATTAGTATCTGAAAAATATTAACGTTTGGTATTTATTAAAATTAAATTTGCATAAATCATCATGCATTCGCATTTAATTCATAGTTAATTATAGAGAGTCGAAAAATTCCAAATGCAGTAGCCTAATTTCATTGCATTTAATGTTCTGGCCAAGTTTCATTTTTTATTGCATTACTCTAAAAGTTTCATCTTTGATTCATCACTCTAAAAGTTGAAAATAGAGATTTGTTCCCGAGTAATTAGATGCATATTTGTACTTATATTGCATAATTAGCATTCATGCATGCATAAGTAATATATGCATTTTAGCATTCATATTTGCATTAAATAAGAAGCTCAATTCACTTGTAAATATTCACCTGTATATTCACTATATTTCACCTATTTTTATATGTTTTATACTAACTCTAAATCCAATAAAATCAACTCCATAGTGTATATATTACTAACACTAATTAAAAAAATATAAAAAAACACTAACTTGTAAATTTGACCAATAAAACCCCAATCCAAGTTTGAAACTAGGAACCTTAAAATGCACATATCTCTCTCATACATTATACAATTTAGGTCTACTCACTTTTAGAGTAATACACATTTAAAGACCTTCAAAACAAGACCAATTCCATTAAAATCGGAGCTCATATGCAAAACTTGGGTTTTGGGCCCCTTTTGTATATTGTACATATTAACCAAAATGCCCTTACATTTGATCCTTTTATTTTCTAATTATTAAAAATAAAAAATAGATGAAGTTGTTAATATTTCTTTCATATTTTTTATAACTTTCTTTTAATTTTTCTCTTATTTAAAAATGACAAAAAAATGCGGTATTTTATACCTATAAGGTACCACCCAAAAATACACTTTGTACAGATGATTTCACTTGATTTTTGACCCTTCACGAAAGTTGTAGTCTCGTTGAGACGAGCAACTTTTGTGTTGAACACTTTTTGATTTAATTCCTTTTGTTATTTCTTTTTTATTTTTATTTATATTTGATTTTTGAATTTTCTAGGAGCAACATGTGGCAGCTCCTGGAGCCGCCACATGCCATCCCATTTTTTATTATTTTCGAATTTTATTATTACTATTTTATTATTACTTTTTAAATTATTGTTATTTTTAGCAGCCTACTATATTACTTTATTATTTATTTATTTTATTTTTCTTTTACTTCTTCTCCCTCTACTTGCCCTCTACTCCAAGTCACCAACTTCCCATTTTCCCCTCATCTTCCACCACTCCTCCAACTTCCACCCTACTTCATTCCAACTTTCTCCTCCTATTTATTCCATTCGCCCTCTCCATTTTTCTTCATCTGCCAACTGAGAGACGAGCGCCATCAGCCCCCTCGTGTTGTTGGTGACAGTTGCGACACATTTAGGTAGAGCGACGATGGTTATTCCCTTCGGCGAGATCCGTGGATTTTTTCACGTTGCAGCAGATATCCACGTCGGCTGCCAGAGCTTCGAAGCATACACCATCTCCTTGAAGCGATGACCGGAGTTGCAGCACAGCTCCTCCAAATTGCGGTGAATCATAGGTAAGTAAGCCCTCTTTTTTTCCTTGTCAATTTTCTTTATCTAACAACTTTTTTCCCTTGTTATTCACCAAACACCATCACACACAAATCACATCATTCACCACTTTTTCTATTTTATTTCTACCAAATTTTACTATTTACAAAGAAAATACAAAAAAAACAAAAAAAATAAAAGGGAAACAGGGGAAGCAGCTGCCCCCGTCGCCCTTGCCTCCACGCCCGCGACAGTCACCGCCGGCCGCCGGCCCCGCGCCTCCGCTCCGTGTCGACACCACCAGCCATCCCTTGCCCTCCGCGTGCAGTACGTGCCACCGCTATCGCCTCTAGCTCCACGCCCTTCGCGCGGACGCCTGCCACGCGCCGCCCCAACAACTCCCGTGCTGCCGCACCGCCGCCAGCCAGTCGTTCGCCCCTGAAGCCTCCAGCGGGCAGTTTCCAGCCTTGTCCGCCCCTCTGCCAGCAGCAGGCATCTGTTAGCCTCGTGCCGCTCTCTGCGGTGCGCCACAGCCGCCAGCTGCACGCCGTCCCAGTGCCCCGCACCTTCATGTGGAGCTAGAAGCGGCCTTCGCTCTGCACCCACGCGTCGTCGCGAGCCCCTCGTGCGCTGGCCGCCACCCCGTACGCCGCCTCCACGCTCCAGTGCCCGCCGCCGCGTGCCTTGCGCACTAGCCGCCCCCACGTCCGTGAGCCCTAGCTTGCACGAGAAGAAAAGCCAAGGTCCAATTTTTTTCCTTTTTTTTCTTTTTGAAAAAATTACAAATATTTCCCTACATGTTTATAAATTTCCAAAAGTGCCCTTTAGCACATTTTGTTGGTTGAGTTTTTATTTCTATATTGCAAAGAGACCAATGGCTTTGAGTGATAATTTAGACCTCAATATAGCATCATTTTATTCAATCAAAAATATCACTTTGATGAGAAACTAATTCTTTATCTCGTGTCTATTTATTTGAATTTTTATGAGAATCGGATTATTTATTAAAAATCACAGATTGAAAATCGGTGATATTTTACCCATTTAAGCTCTGAAATTCGCACTTATTCATTTATTGCTCCAAAAATTGTGAAAAAAATATGAATGATGTCTTTAAGTGTGCTTTAATTACACTCCAAATTTCATCCAAATTGGACTTGTCTTATGCATAGAATAAATTATAGAGTGAATTCTGTAATTGATTTTTAATTAAATCCACAAAGATTATTTTTAGAAATTTCAACTCTCCTGGATTCCTTATTAAAATACATATTTGAGATAAATATCTCTCTGAATAATTTGATTTAGTGGATTAATTAGCAATTAAATACTCACAATTGCTTTGTTTTCAGTAAAAAATTCACAAAAAAACATAAAGTGTCAGAAAATTCTAAAAAATTAGTGTAGCTTCATTTCATCATATTTAACTTCTAGTAAAATTTTCATAATTTTTGTGTATAATTTGCACAAAAAATTGTATAAAAACCCCCAAAAAAGTTTGCATTTTTCATATGTGCATCTTAAATCCAAAAATTCCAAAAAAATACATTTGCATTCATCATTGGATTAGGTTTACAGGAAAAATATAACTTGGTCAATTTTACTTAGCGCGTGCTATGTCCTCAGAGCACGAAAAGCGATGAAAAAGACATAGCTCGTGCTAAGCGTAGGAGAGCTAAAATATCAAAAAATATAGAAGTCGCTCTGCCCCCCTATACTTAGGCTCTGGCGGCCTAAGTGTAGAAGAAGATCAAAAATGGGGCAGACGAGGTCAAAAGGGGAAATGGATGAGTATATACATGGTGGGCATCGATCCCCCTATACTTAGGCTCTGGTCAGCCTAAGTATAGAACATGAGTGAGTATGAGGACCGATGTGATCTAGAGGATGTACAGTGAATGGACGCGGGTCATTCTCCTCCCATACTTAGGATCTGGTCATCCTAAGTATAGCCATAAAATTAAACGATATGGAGCCGGGGTGAGTGATTCGAATCACTGGGGAGGGACGAAGAGAAAGTATATACAAGAAAGAGTGAGAATATACAAGGATTAAGAAGGTTTATGACGAACCTTCTTGCGGATGCGAGGAGGTGGATAATATACATATGTGTCGCTGTCGGAATCGTCCTCAGATGAATAATAGTGAGGTGTAGGGATCGTCCAACGAGGGTCGACACACAGCTACTTGCTCAGATAAGGCTTGAGAACAACCGAACTGAGCTCACTCATATAAATCACCTTATCCGGACTAGGTGAGGACTCCTCAGAAAATTCCTCCTCCGGTGTGTTGAAGTAAACTTTCTTAGTCGGTTTTCTAGAATCA